>JZKD02S0892551.1:0-14060 GCA_000966675.3 Picea glauca | reverse complement strand
AGGTTGTATCATGGTGACTTGGGTAGCCAATATAGGTGGGGGCATGAGATTTGCTTCCAATTCATTGACTCTCTCTTTAAGTCTGAGATTTTATTCCTCCATATTAACTATTGAAACGTCCAATGCATCCCCTATGATTCTATGAATTGAAGATAGTTTTGACAGCAACATGTTTTTAGTATCGATGATGGATCGTGACTTTCCTTTCTTATTCTTCAAGGTTCTTTCAAAGGTCAATTTCTTTGAAGATTTATCAAATAAAAAAAATTGCACATAAAAGGTTTCTTCATCAAAGAAGACTTCATCTTGAACGGCTAATGCAACAAACTGTACATTTTCTTGGGTGTGTTCTTCATCATCTCAAAACCAGATATTTTCAATATCCACATGTAAGTCCATATTATCAAGCAAAATATCATCTTCAATTACATTTTGTTTTTCTTCCTCTTGTTGAGAATTGACCCTTTTCCTTTTTACTTGTAATTTATGAGGGTTTTCTAGACTTCCTTGAGTAGGATTCCTTTCTCCATCATCACCTGAATTATTACTTGGAGTTTTTCTTTGTTGGGTTGTTATAGACTGAGGATTTACCTAGGGAAAAAGACTTTTGTGAGAAACAACAGGTGACTGAGCCTCTCTTTCACTTGAGGGTTTACATATTTGCTTGTGACCTTCAGTAGTGATCACAATGGTTTATATGTCGCTAGAATATTTATTAACACCTTGAACAAGGGGGTCATGACTGTCACCCTCTTCTTCTCCAAATATGAGTGTATTAATCATTATGGGGTTGAGCCCAACTGCTACCATGTGATTATAAAAAAGGTTGTTAGGGTCAAACCCTTTGATCTCTTCTGCAAACTTCAAATTAAACTGGTTAAAGTAAGAGGCATATTCATCAATTTTGGGAATTGCTCTTAAGATAATTTCACCCACTTTCCAAGGCAGAGGAATGAATTATTTGTCCTTCTCTCGTAAAAAGCATGAAACCAGAACTTATATTGCCTCGCCGCCTCTATGATAAACAACTTGTCTGGCACATAATAAGGGAGGTATATAGGATTTTCATGAGAACAAGAAATCCTAATGATGTTGTAGTTATCCATTTTCTCCATAATTCCCTTTTTATCCAAAAATCTTGATGCTTCCAATGAAATCCTGGAAGTATCTTCCCCAAAACGTAATTTCTTAAACTCGAACACAAAATCATTGTAAACTTCATAAAAATAATGGATAACTTTCTTCCTCTAGAGAGCTTGATACCACATAGTCACAGGGTCAATATTTAAATTTATTCTTTTTCCAACACTCAGATCTTTAAAAATGTGACAATGTGGTGTAGGAGCATCGCCAGCAAGCGCGAGTGGGGGACAGATGGATATACACCAGCATGCATTTGAAGATATTTTGAATTTCAAAGGATGGCACATTAATGTAATATTAGAAAAGATGTAATTGCTTTTAATATTTTGGGGATTGTAATACAGATATTGAGTGTTCGCTCTCATCTGTCAGTTGTGGACATTTATTGTAATAAATGTAAAGTATTTGTAGTCCTTAATTTTGATAAGATAGCTTAAGGTTGTAGGAGGGAAAAACTCAAGAAGACTCCCTCGTAGATGGTATTGTATTATCATTCTCATTGTATAAGTTGTAGAAAAAGAGAGCAGAGAAGAACAAAGATTTTAGAAGTTGTACGAGAAGATAGTTATTGTTGTTGTAGACCATGTACAGAAGCACTTGAATTAATATAAGAATACTTTGACCCAATTGTCTGGTGTATTATGGTTGTTGTATGCATCTATTGAATGGTATGTTTACAGTTTAATTCTAGTCTTTGTTATTCATTTGTTTCAATGCCATATGTATGTGGTTTCATGTTGAATGTATGAAGTCTGTGAGAAGAGTATGAGTTTCAATTGTTTCTCTTCATGAGAATTCATGCAAGGAGTGAAATGAAAGTCCACAAGGAGTGCGTCGACGAATGTTGAGTTTTACCTCAGAAAAACTCAGCAGAGATATCGTTGATCTTATATCAGCAGAAGTGCAAGTATAACACAGATTCGTGCAAGGTGTGCGCATGCTGAGAAGAGTCTTAGACTTTTCCAACCAAGGGTGTGGTTGAAGAACCTCTGTCGCAAGGAGTGTGCAGAGTTGGAGTTGTTGGATAACCAGAGGTTATCGTGGAAGCCGCAAGGAGTGCGTGCAAGATCCCTCAGAATCCTTGAGCTTGCAGTGAGAATCAAGCTCAGGAAGGATAGAGACATGGAGAAGTTCAGAGGAAAGACAAGTTTTGAAGTCACCACGCAGAATCAATCTCATGAGGGTTGACACCGAGTCATTTGGCAAGAAACCATCAAAAACCTTGATGGATGGTTGGAATTCCTGGAGGGAGAAACACCGATCCCTGTGGACTGTTGGACAATAGATCCATGGAGAGGATAAGGCTGAGTGTCTTTTCAACACTCGCAAGCCCAGAAGAAAGGGTAGCCATCAAATCCAGAGGAGTGTGATCCGTTGATTTGGCACTCTGAAATATCGGCATTTCAGAAGTCAAAGAGTGTGGAGGAAGTTGTTTTCGGAGAACACGAGTCACAAAATCTCGATTTGCGAAGAAAGAATTTGGAACATCAAATCACGGGAAATGAGGACCGTCGATTTGGCATAGTGGTCATCGTGGGTTCGCATTTTGGGAGAAGGGGAGAGAACTACTTCGCAAGTTCTCGATAAGCGAAGTCCCGAAACGCTCGAAATTTGGGCCCTAGATCGCAGTTGGAGGTCACATCAGTGAAGAATTTAAGGGGGGAGCTAGGGATTGTTAGCCCATTTTGGATTTTTGGGAACTAGAGGAGTTGGGGTGACTCACAACAGAAGTCCTGAAATCGCGACACGCCTTTGTTTAGGCTCATGGTCACCGTCGGTGGTCACGTGGGAAGAGCTTCTGCCTAGTGCTTGCTTGCACATGTGGGGTTCGTAAAAGGAGACATGTGGTTTATATGAGTTGAAAGTTCCAGCGGGGACCAAGGAGCCACTTCAGCTCAAAGAATTTCGAAGTTTCGTAGTCCGGGAGGTCAACAAACCCTACTGAGGTGGGGGATCTGCGTCACAATGCGTGATAGAAAATACCAGATAAGATGCCATATAAAACTTTTTCTCCCTTCTAAAATTCATTAACTGTGCAGAAAATTCCTTTGATATGATATTTTCCCAATCGAAAACAACATTTTAACGAACTGTAAAATATAAAATATACAGGGCGAGCTAGGGAATAGTTGTTGTAGAATCCTGACCCATAACTCTAGTAAACAACCAATCAATTTCTCGATAGGGATCCTTTAAAGAAATAACCTGGATTCTAGATAGGTCTTACGGCATCGTAGTAGGGTCTTGTACATATTCCTACAAGAGCTCGATTCCATTATTTTTCCCTCTAAGAAAATTTATGGCATCTTCTCCTTTATACGTTAAGTTCATCTCTGGTAACTTTAACATTTTCTTGAAGACCGAAGGAGCCAATAAAACAAGGGAGTCGCTTTGTAAAGGAACAGTTCTTTTGGTCTGGACAAATTTTTCAATGCACTAGGTGACAATATCTTTGCATTCGAAAATGTTAAGGACACAACCAGCGAGAGTTATTCCCGATGTCCAAACTTTAGTATTATCTATGTTTGGAAGCGTTGAATAATACCGATATGCCCTCGACTAGTGGTAATTATGATCTTCTCTGGCGAATAGATTTAAGGTATCCCCGCAAAATTGTTGTCTTCTTTCGGCCATCTTCAACAGGTTGATAGACTTCTCCGTAATGTCACTAAAAACAGTGAAATAATATTTTACGTTAGATCCTTGATTGATAACATTAACCTGAAACAAATGAGATTTGCCTCGATCGAAAAATCATTAATAACGGCCTTTTCAGAATTTAATTTAACAGTTGAGTTCGTAGAATTAGCATTTAATATGACTCAAGAATTGCGAAGAGGAAGCACACATCATGGTGGGGTGGCGGAGTGGGATATTTCAACTGAAAATGTGAGCCCATGGTGATAAAAAAAATGGCTAAGTATGGATGCTTGTCAGATGGATTTGTGAGGATGGGAGATACAAAGAAATGAAAATATGAATCTGTGAGTCCGCAAAATTAAAAAATAAACTAAGTGTTGGGAAGAGGTCGAGAGAGAAAAGTGATATGTCATGAGTCTGCGAGTCCACCAACCCGCGAATGAAAAATAAACTAAGTACGAAAAAGGTATAATTCATGGAGGTAAGATATGGCAATGAAAATTAAGGGAGGGAAACATACTTAGGGAAAATACAAGTGCAGAATAATAAAAAAAGAACAAAGAAGTTACAAGGTTCAACAGCTATCTCCAACTATGGGATGATAACCCCCTACTGGTTATTAAGAATCTAGAATCTCAAGACCAGTTACCTTCTCCATTGAGATATAGAGTCTAGAAGGTGAGAATATACAAAACAAAGAAAACAAACTATGTACAGGCGAGAAGAAAAAATCAAGCAAAGAAACTCTTCAAATGTTTCCCATTGACAGGCAACATTAAAAATTTTCCCTTTATATCCTTGAGCATGTGCAAGCTGAAAATTAAAATATTTTCAATCAGGTAGGGCCTGATCCAGGGTGCTTCAAACTTTGCATGTATTGATGGATTTTATTTTTCTTTGTTCCAGAGTAGTACCAGTTCACCTTCTTGAAAATTCTTTATTGTTGCACTTTGATCAAAATACTTCTTGACATTTTGTTGTCTTTGACAAATTTTCTTTAATGCTTTGACTCTCTCTTCTTCTAATTTCAACAATTGATTCAATCTCTTTTGTAAAGGAGGAGTATTTTCTATGTCTTCAATATTTACTGCATAAGTCAGATCATTCAATTCAAGACTTAGTTTCAGTTTGGCTTCTTTTCCATAGACCAGTGCATAAGGGGATATTCTAGTGCTACCCTTTGGTGTTATTATGTTTGCCCACAAAGCATCTATCAATTTTAAATGTCAGTTCTTTTGATTTGATCAATTGTCGTCTTTAGAATTTGAATCAATGTCTTGTTTGTTGATTCAACAAGTCCATTTCCTTGATGATAGTAATTTGATGATTTCCCCATCACAATACCATATTCCTCACAAGAATCAGTAAACTTTGATCCAATGAAGATTGAGCCATTGTCAATGATGAACTTTTCAGGTACCCCAAACCTTGATAAAATATTATCTTTGAGAAACTTTATCAATTCTTCAGAATCAACCTTTTTTAATGCCACTGCTTCCTGGCATTTTGTAAAATAATTTGTGGCGGTGAGAATGTATACATGTCCTTTACATGATTTTGGATTTATTGGCCCAATTACATCTATCTCCCATTGTGAAAACGATCGTTCGACCAATATAGGTTGCAAAGGCATTGCAGACCTCTTCATTTTTCCTAAGATTTTTTTACAAGAAAGGCACTTCCTCACCATCACATATGAATCTTTAAAAATTGATGGCCAATAGTACCCAGTTCTTATTATTCGGTGGCAGTAGTGGTTGGTGCAAAATTTCCTCTGCATATTCCTTCATGAAATTCCTTTATTAGTTCTTGAGCCTTCGTTTCATCCACACACCTAATAAAGGTTTTTTGGGTAGATCTTCAACAATGCTCATGAGATTAATAACCATGAGATATAGTTTGAAGATTTATCAGCTTTTTACTAGTCCTTGTTGTTGAGATGATACATTTGGACTTAAGATTGCAGGGGGGTTTGTTAGAAATAATCATAAGTCCTAAATAGACCTTAACAATCGTTTAGTTATGATATTGTTGTGAGGTCGTTATATTGATATGTATTATAAATGTACCATTGATGTACATATGAATTGACTCGTCAACATCTCCCAACAATGGCAGATGCTCAAGGCCATTAGATCATAAATNAATAATACCGATATGCCCTCGACTAGTGGTAATTATGATCTTCTCTGGCGAATAGATTTAAGGTATCCCCGCAAAATTGTTGTCTTCTTTCGGCCATCTTCAACAGGTTGATAGAATTCTCCATAATGTCGCTCAAAACAGTGAAATAATATTTTACGTTAGATCCTTGATTGATAACATTAACCTGAAATAAATGAGATTTGACTCGATCGAAAAATCATTAATAACGGCCTTTTCAGAATTTAATTTAGCAGTTGAGTTCTTAGAATTAGCATTTAATATGACTCAAGAATTGCGAAGAGGAAGCACACATCATGGAGGGGTGGCGGAGTGGGATATTTCAACTGAAAATGCGAGCCCATGGTGATAAAAAAAAATGGCTAAGTATGGATGCTTGTCAGACGGATTTGTGAGGATGGGAGATACAAAGAAATGAAAATATGAATCTGTGAGTCTGCAAAATTAAAAATAAACTAAGTGTTGGGAAGAGGTCGAGAGAGAAAAGTGATATGTCGTGAGTCTACGAGTCCACCAACCCGCGAATGAAAAATAAATTAAGTACGGAAAAGGTATAATTCATGGAGGTAAGATATGGAAATGAAACTTAAGGGAGGGAAACATACTTAGGGAAAATACAAGTGCAGAATAATAAAAAAAGAACAAAGAAGTTACAAGGTTCAACAGCTATCTCCAACTGTGGGATGATAACCCCCTACCGGTTATCAAGAATCTAAAATCTCAAGACCAGTTACCTTCTCCATTGAGATATAGAGTCTAGAAGGTGAGAATATACAAAACAAAGAAAACAAACTATGTACAGGCGAGAAGAAAAAATCAAGCAAAGAAACTCTTCAAATGTTTCCCATTGACAGGCAACATTAAAAATTTTCCCTTTATATCCTTGAGCATGTGCAAGCTGAAAATTAAAATATTTTCAATCAGGTAGGGCCTGATCCAGGGTGCTTCAAACTTTGCATGTATTGATGGATTTTATTTTTCTTTGTTCCAGAGTAGTACCAGTTCACCTTCTTGAAAATTCTTTATTGTTGCACTTTGATCAAAATACTTCTTGACATTTTGTTGTCTTTGACAAATTTTCTTTAATGCTTTGACTCTCTCTTCTTCTAATTTCAACAATTGATTCAATCTCTTTTGTAAAGGAGGAGTATTTTCTATGTCTTCAATATTTACTGCATAAGTCAGATCATTCAATTCAAGACTTAGTTTCAGTTTGGCTTCTTTTCCATAGACCAGTGCATAAGGGGATATTCTAGTGCTACCCTTTGGTGTTATTATGTTTGCCCACAAAGCATCTATCAATTTTAAATGTCAGTTCTTTTGATTTGATCAATTGTCGTCTTTAGAATTTGAATCAATGTCTTGTTTGTTGATTCAACAAGTCCATTTCCTTGATGATAGTAATTTGATGATTTCCCCATCACAATACCATATTCCTCACAAGAATCAGTAAACTTTGATCCAATGAAGATTGAGCCATTGTCAATGATGAACTTTTCAGGTACCCCAAACCTTGATAAAATATTATCTTTGAGAAACTTTATCAATTCTTCAGAATCAACCTTTTTTAATGCCACTGCTTCCTGGCATTTTGTAAAATAATTTGTGGCGGTGAGAATGTATACATGTCCTTTACATGATTTTGGATTTATTGGCCCAATTACATCTATCTCCCATTGTGAAAACGATCGTTCGACCAATATAGGTTGCAAAGGCATTGCAGACCTCTTCATTTTTCCTAAGATTTTTTTACAAGAAAGGCACTTCCTCACCATCACATATGAATCTTTAAAAATTGATGGCCAATAGTACCCAGTTCTTATTATTCGGTGGCAGTAGTGGTTGGTGCAAAATTTCCTCTGCATATTCCTTCATGAAATTCCTTTATTAGTTCTTGAGCCTTCGTTTCATCCACACACCTAATAAAGGTTTTTTGGGTAGATCTTCAACAATGCTCATGAGATTAATAACCATGAGATATAGTTTGAAGATTTATCAGCTTTTTACTAGTCCTTGTTGTTGAGATGATACATTTGGACTTAAGATTGCAGGGGGGTTTGTTAGAAATAATCATAAGTCCTAAATAGACCTTAACAATCGTTTAGTTATGATATTGTTGTGAGGTCGTTATATTGATATGTATTATAAATGTACCATTGATGTACATATGAATTGACTCGTCAACATCTCCCAACAATGGCAGATGCTCAAGGCCATTAGATCATAAATGTGCTCTGATACCACATGATAAAAATACATAGCAAGAAAATAATCAAGAAAATCAAAAAGACAGAAACATGACGGAAAATGCACCAAGTCGAATCAATTCATTTGTACATCAATGGTACATTTATAATACATCTCAATATAACGACCTTGCAACCATATCATAACTAAATGGTTGTCAATGTCTATTTAGGACTTATGATTATTTATAACATTACCTAAGAGTTGAAGGATTCAACTTACTTACAACACCATGAATATCAAATCATTGTGCTCCAATATTTGATCAACCGTGCTCCAACAGAGAGTGGGGGACGACTCCCCAACCAACCAACCTTTTAGTGATCATGATTGAGTGCTCTCGTGCCCTCAATCAACTACCTATGCCAGCTTCCTAGCTTTTCCATCAATTTTCCAAGCAAAAGTTATCACACTTCTCTCTCCACCTTCATTATATAGAATTCTTCTTGCCCATCCATGCAAGAAGTTTTGTGCATAGATTCCACTTGTCATCAAATAATCAATCATGTAACTTTTAACATTCTCTTAATTTAGTTTTCTTTGATCTTTTTAGTAATTTCTCTTCTTTTCTAATATTTTTCTTTTATTCTAATTTCTTAATTATTATCAACTTTTTAATTATTTGATTATTTATTGATATTCTTTTTACTTTAATTTATTATTATCTATTTACTATTTTAAGACTATTTATTTATTATTATACCTATCGAATGCTAGGTATATTGTAATCACTTAGCAATCAAACACACTGTTTGACTTTGGATTAGTTGCTTAAATTTTTTATCGTTACTAATGTTCAACATTACAAATTGGAAAACAGAAATATATAAATATTTTAAAAAAAGAATTATCTCTCATCTGATTGGTAAAGACTGTGATATGACCATGCCATGACTAAGTTTCATGTTATTTCCGCCTGCGCATGGTTAAAATAAAATTTTAAAAATTTTGATCGCACATATTTTCGGCCTGATCTGAGTTGCGGGTTACATACTCTGATGCCAACTACCCATTGAACTTGGTCCTATCCTCCTCCTAATGCTCTAATCTGCTGGCTACATACTCCAATGTCCTACTCTTAATGCTCAAGTTATTGGCTACATACTTTGATGCCACAGGTACCTTGTGACCGATGATGGTCTTGTTGTGTTATTAATGTTGTAAGCTTCCAGCTACATACTCCAATGCCACATGTACATTGAGATTGATGTTGCCCTGGCCTTGCCTTAAATTGTCATATTAATTTTCCATATGAAAAAAATCCTTTAATAATATAATCTAATCTATTTTTTTAAGGTCACGGCCAAGCCACACCAAATTGGTGTATGAGACCCCCTTGTTTGTGGGACAAGGGACCCCCCTCCACCCAGCGATTTGACTGGTAAAGTATCATATATTGATTTACTTTAAGTTATTTGCAAATTATTAGGACCACAACCTCTCATGGATCACGTCCTTTAATATATTTCCAATGACGTGATATGCCACTCAAATTCTCAGTGATACCCTCTGGGTAAACTATCAAAGCTAATATTCTATGAGTCTTAGAGATTGAATATGATAAATACATGAATATAACAACATATTCATACTTACTTACTTGTGTTTTCTTGATCTAGCAGGGAAAATGACGAAGAATATTATCTCTATCTCTTATGTGTGCAATGGGAAGTAATGTCCATGGCTGCAATACCTGATCTCGATCATGTAACTAGAAAATCCTCGACGTGTGTGATGTGGAGCATTTCCATGGATCTTCTACTCATAGCAGTTGGTACTGGAGGCATTAAACCCTGTATCGCAACTTTTGGAGGAGATCAAATAGAATACTTTATGCCCAATGGTCAGACCAAAGAAAGCTTCGGGTTACATTTTTCTCTATGTTTTACTTTGCAATTAATGTGGTGGCCTTCATGTCCATGCTATTGATACCATGGATGAGGGTCAATGTGTCATACGTTTCTTTTGACATGCTTTTTGTTCTAATGTTTTCTGTTACTTTTATGTTTTGTGTCGGTCGAGGAGACTATGTAGATAGGCGGGTTGTTGGGAGTGTTTTTTCTACTATGGTTAAATCCCTAGTTAACGTTGTAAGTCTAAGGAAGAGTGATTCTATTTATACAAATTATGCGCAAATTGATTATAGAGGANGGTGAGAATGTATACATGTCCTTTACATGATTTTGGATTTATTGGCCCAATTACATCTATCCCCCATTGTGAAAATGATCGTTCGACCAATATAGGTTGCAAAGGCATTGCAGACCTCTTCATCTTTCCTAAGATTTTTTACAGGAAAGGCACTTCCTCACCATCGCATATGAATCTTTAAAAATTGATGGCCAATAGTACCCAGTTCTTATTATTCAGTGGCAGTAGTGGTTGGTGCAAAATTTCCTCTGCATATTCCTTCATGAAATTCCTTTATTAGTTCTTGAGCCTTCATTTCATCCACACACCTGATAAAGGTTTTTTGGGTAGATCTTCAACAATGCTCATGAGATTTCAAACCATGAGATATAGGTTGAAGATTTATTAGATTTTGACTAGTCCTTGTTGTTGAGATGATACATTTGGACTTAAGATTGTAGGGGGGTTTGTTAGAAATAATCATAAGTCCTAAATAGACCTTAACAATCGTTTAGTTATGATAGTGTTGTGAGGTCGTTATATTGATATGTATTATAAATGTACCATTGATGTACATATGAATTGACTCGTCAACATCTCCCAACAATGGCAGATGCTCAAGGCCATTAGATCATAAATGTGCTCTGATACCACATGATAAAAATACATAGCAAGAAAATAATCAAGAAAATCAAAAAGACAGAAACATGACGGAAAATGCACCAAGTCGAATCAATTCATTTGTACATCAATGGTACATTTATAATACATCTCAATATAACGACCTTGCAACCATATCATAACTAAATGGTTGTCAATGTCTATTTAGGACTTATGATTATTTATAACATTACCTAAGAGTTGAAGGATTCAACTTACTTACAACACCATGAATATCAAATCATTGTGCTCCAATATTTGATCAACCGTGCTCCAACAGAGAGTGGGGGACGACTCCCCAACCAACCAACCTTTTAGTGATCATGATTGAGTGCTCTCGTGCCCTCAATCAACTACCTATGCCAGCTTCCTAGCTTTTCCATCAATTTTCCAAGCAAAAGTTATCACACTTCTCTCTCCACCTTCATTATATAGAATTCTTCTTGCCCATCCATGCAAGAAGTTTTGTGCATAGATTCCACTTGTCATCAAATAATCAATCATGTAACTTTTAACATTCTCTTAATTTAGTTTTCTTTGATCTTTTTAGTAATTTCTCTTCTTTTCTAATATTTTTCTTTTATTCTAATTTCTTAATTATTATCAACTTTTTAATTATTTGATTATTTATTGATATTCTTTTTACTTTAATTTATTATTATCTATTTACTATTTTAAGACTATTTATTTATTATTATACCTATCGAATGCTAGGTATATTGTAATCACTTAGCAATCAAACACACTGTTTGACTTTGGATTAGTTGCTTAAATTTTTTATCGTTACTAATGTTCAACATTACAAATTGGAAAACAGAAATATATAAATATTTTAAAAAAAGAATTATCTCTCATCTGATTGGTAAAGACTGTGATATGACCATGCCATGACTAAGTTTCATGTTATTTCCGCCTGCGCATGGTTAAAATAAAATTTTAAAAATTTTGATCGCACATATTTTCGGCCTGATCTGAGTTGCGGGTTACATACTCTGATGCCAACTACCCATTGAACTTGGTCCTATCCTCCTCCTAATGCTCTAATCTGCTGGCTACATACTCCAATGTCCTACTCTTAATGCTCAAGTTATTGGCTACATACTTTGATGCCACAGGTACCTTGTGACCGATGATGGTCTTGTTGTGTTATTAATGTTGTAAGCTTCCAGCTACATACTCCAATGCCACATGTACATTGAGATTGATGTTGCCCTGGCCTTGCCTTAAATTGTCATATTAATTTTCCATATGAAAAAAATCCTTTAATAATATAATCTAATCTATTTTTTTAAGGTCACGGCCAAGCCACACCAAATTGGTGTATGAGACCCCCTTGTTTGTGGGACAAGGGACCCCCCTCCACCCAGCGATTTGACTGGTAAAGTATCATATATTGATTTACTTTAAGTTATTTGCAAATTATTAGGACCACAACCTCTCATGGATCACGTCCTTTAATATATTTCCAATGACGTGATATGCCACTCAAATTCTCAGTGATACCCTCTGGGTAAACTATCAAAGCTAATATTCTATGAGTCTTAGAGATTGAATATGATAAATACATGAATATAACAACATATTCATACTTACTTACTTGTGTTTTCTTGATCTAGCAGGGAAAATGACGAAGAATATTATCTCTATCTCTTATGTGTGCAATGGGAAGTAATGTCCATGGCTGCAATACCTGATCTCGATCATGTAACTAGAAAATCCTCGACGTGTGTGATGTGGAGCATTTCCATGGATCTTCTACTCATAGCAGTTGGTACTGGAGGCATTAAACCCTGTATCGCAACTTTTGGAGGAGATCAAATAGAATACTTTATGCCCAATGGTCAGACCAAAGAAAGCTTCGGGTTACATTTTTCTCTATGTTTTACTTTGCAATTAATGTGGTGGCCTTCATGTCCATGCTATTGATACCATGGATGAGGGTCAATGTGTCATACGTTTCTTTTGACATGCTTTTTGTTCTAATGTTTTCTGTTACTTTTATGTTTTGTGTCGGTCGAGGAGACTATGTAGATAGGCGGGTTGTTGGGAGTGTTTTTTCTACTATGGTTAAATCCCTAGTTAACGTTGTAAGTCTAAGGAAGAGTGATTCTATTTATACAAATTATGCGCAAATTGATTATAGAGGAACGATCTGTGTTTCTCGTTGGCTTGATGTTGCTAAGTTAAGATGCGGTTTAGAAGAAGTTGAAGATGTAAAGGCTCTATCAAAGTGATTGTTTTCCTCATTCTTGCTTCGATGTTTTCGTCCATGTATGGTCAGAAGGCCTCTATGTGGGTTTTTCAGAAAACACATTGAAACACAAAAAATTGCTACTCTTGAAGGCAACACCTATATTGCTACTCTTTCAGAAAAACATTGAAACACAAAAAATTGCAGGTTTTGCTCGTTTATTCTAATAATACCAAAAACAAATTGTAGATTCGATTTTGCCACGGAAGGTACTTTAAGTTACTACATACCTTGTAGATATCAATATCGTTCTGGGAGCTGCAAGAAGAGGGTGTTGCGTCAAAAAGTGCCCCATATGCACTATGTTGAAGCTAAATTTCAGAGTTGAGACTTCTTTCTATTATTCCTCTCAATGTAGGCCTTCTATTTCTCACTACTATTTTTGTTGTTGAGATATCGTGATAAAATATGTTTTCTGAAATCCCTTCACGGAAATGGAAGTCTGTAACTTTTGTTGCTATGATCTGAAACCGAAATCTGAGCAAATCCAAAAGTTGTAACAAATTGAAATATAGAAGTGAATTTAAGTAGCAAATAGTTTGTAGTTGGATATCATATAACCCAATATCTCAAACGAAACCACTGTGAAACCCTTGCCTCCGAGATATGTTTTTGCCTAAAAGATCCAAATAATTCTTGTGAGGTTCTGGGTTCGATAATCATGAAGCTGAAGATACTTGGTAAGCTGTATGTAAAGCATGCATAGCGCCGCAAAGACATATGACATGTGATCTTAATTTTTTATTAAATTTTAATATTTGAATTTGAATATATCTAAATAAATTTATATAATTCTTTAAACGAAATAATGGGCTATATGGAGAAC
>JZKD02S0892539.1:186902-229281 GCA_000966675.3 Picea glauca | reverse complement strand
AATAAAAGATAAATTTAGCCATTAGTTTTCTTTCTACCTTTTTATTAGTCCCTTTCAAATCATTAGGGTAAAATCACAAAGTTGGTAACACTTTTGTGAGAATTGGGTTTCCAAAATTCTCATTAACATTTTTTCAGTCAAACTAATAATTCTTTCGGTCGAACTAATAATTATTCCGGCCGAAAGACACCTCTTTTTGGCCAAACCATTCGACGTCAAATCAATTAGTACTGGCACAATGGCCGAAAAAATCTTCTAACATCTTAGCCAGATGGTATTTTTTTTCTGGTAAATGTTTTTGGCCGAATGTTGTTTCGACTGAAAGTCTCTTTCGACCGAAACTATTTATCGGCCGAACATTTTTTCGACCAAAAGAACATTTCAGCCGAACAAATGGTTTATATATTACCCGCACATCACGCCCGTCGTGGTTTTCCTAAATTGTTGATACCATTAGGTGTTGGCGGACTGAATTGTTGATAGCATTAAGTGTTGGCAGACTGGTGCTGGAAAACGAGTGTTGGAAGACGTCGGTGCTGCGGGCGAACGTTGGTGTAGCGGTGTTGCGGGCGAGCGGTCCAGGTAATTTATAGTTAGTGTTAGGTAGTGTTAGTATTAGTTTTAATTTTTTAGTGTTAGTATTAGTTTAGAATGTTGACAGGGCGGGATTCGACCCTATCCATGTACAGGGACATGCCTGAATTCGGGCTTGTCCCTGTACATGGACAGGGTCGAATATTATGCAAATACATTGAACCAATGTTAATAGTTGATATGAGTGATTGGATCTCTTGCATCTTCCATGGGTGAATGAGAAGTCAACTCTTGAATGGAGTACAACTAATCTAGTGATGTCTATATGTGCATGTAATAAAGACAAAATAATATTACTTAATGCATTGATTCGACATGTATTAAAAGATGATCAATTGATGACTAATAAAGATAATTTAAGCATAATAAAAGTGTACAAATTCATACCTCGGCCTTGCAAGTTGGCTTACATTTCTCATGCAATTGAAAATATGTATAAAATACATTGATATCATACTACAATAACTAATTGGGGGACAAAATCTCAAGTGCATTATTGGCCACAAAATTCAAATCAGGCTTTATAGAAACATGTGGTAGTCTGGGTATCTCACTAGCTTAAGGGACTGAGATACTACCTAATCAAGTGTGCATGGTGTATTATATTGTTGATTTCTAGAAGTACATGTTTAAATTTTGATTATTTCATCCTAACTTTGTTCATGTCTCTCATTCAAATTGTACATGGTAAAGGAAAGGATGTTGTCAATGGTCCTCCATCCCCACCAAAGAATGAACCCATAACTGAACTTGAATCTCCACATATACCCGCTACAAAGATAATTACTCAATTTCACTACCTAGTTGATGAGCTACAAATTTTGAATCACTTCAACCAAATGCAAATTACAACTCAGTTTTTGAAATATTGATTATAGGATTTATTTATTAATTTGATTGTTTACATGTAATATTGTCACAAAAAGGTCCAAGTACAAGGGAGTGTCGATGCCATAGTGATGTGGTCACATGAGTGGGATGCAATGTCACTTCATCAACATTCTATTGAGCCCCCATTGACAATCCTAGGATCTTCCATGCAAACTCAGATGCCATATACACAAACTCATATCCCATATACATAGTTTAAGATAGACTCAACCTAGGTGACTTGATCCATTTAGTAAAAATTTAAAAATATTCTGAACTTGTAAATTTTGTTTGAAAAGCTATCTAACTATATTCTACTTTCACCTCCAATTTAATGCATTGGAGGGTATTTTTATGAGTTATTTTGATGTTGATTCGCGATGGTTACAAGGGTTATGGGGTGCCTAATACAAGAGATAGTAGTGGTGGTGGTAGTCATGGGGCTAATGGTTTGGATGTTGGCTTCCATATATGTGCCTTTAGGGAATTTGGCTTATGTATATGTGCATTTACAAAAATTTACTTTCGTATATGCACATATATGAAAGTGCTTACATATATACACATTTAGGGAAGGTGGCTTCCTTAAATGTGCATATACATAAGTCCTTTTGTATATGTGTATTTACGGAATTCGACTTCTATATATGTGCATAAACATAAAATAACCAAATCCATATATGTGTATATACAAAAGCCACATATATATAAGTCGACTTTTTTAAATGCACATTTACGGAAGAACTTTCATATATGTGCATAAACAAAATCCGACTTTCGTATATGTACATATTTAGAAATTAGTTTCCATATATGCGCATTTAAGGAAGTTGGCTTCCTTATATGTGCATTTACGAAAGGAGGCTTTCGTATAAGTGCATATATGGATGTGTTTCTGTATATGTGCATTTACGGACGATGGATTTCATAAAGGCACATTTATGGAAGGTGAATTCCATAAATGTGCATATATGGAAGTGCTTATGTATAGGCGCATTTAAGGAATCCATCTTTCATATATGCATATTTAAGGAAGAATTTTTTTGTTTATGCGCATATACATAAGTCAACTTCCATAAATGCACATATACAGAAGTTGGCTTTCGTAAATGTGCATATACATAAGTAATGTTTTGTATATGCACATATATGAAACTGCTTTCAGATATACACATTTATGGAAGATAACTTATGTATATGCGGATTTTGTATATGCACATATAAGGAAGCCATATATACAAAAGTCAACTTTCATATATATGCATATACAAAAATTGCCTTCCATATATGGGCATATACGGAAGCCGACCTCCGTATATGTGCATATACGAAAGTCGACTTCCGTATATGCGCATTTACGAAAGTGGACTTTCATATATGCGCATTTACGGAAGGAGGATTATCTATATGCGCATATATGGAAGTGATTCCATATATGCACATTTATGGAAGGTGGCTTCTGTAAATGTGCATATACGAAATTGTTTCCATATATTTTCATTTATAGAATCTGACTTCCATATATGCACATAAACAGAAGCCAACTTTTGCATATGCGCATATACAGAAGCCAAGTTCCAATTATACACATATACAGAAGTTGTCTTTTGTAAATGCGCATATACAGAAGCCAACTTCCATAAATGGGCATATATGGAAGCTAACTTACGTAAATGAGCATATATGAAAGTTGGCTTCTGTAGATGTGCATATATGGAATTTGGATTCCATAAATGCACATATACAAAATTCGACGTCTGTATATGTGCATATATGGAAGTGCTTCTGTAAATGCGCATTTACAGAAGTCAACTTGTGTATATGCAGATTCCATATATGCACATATATAGAATTGATCAGCTTGTCTATATGCATATTTACATAATCCACCATCTGTAAATGTGTATATATGGAAGCTACCTTCCTTAAAAACATATAGGGAAGCCAACTTTCTTAAATGCACATATATGAAAACGACTTTTGTATATGCACATATATGGAAGTGCTTCCATATATGTGCATATATGGAAGATGACTTATGTATATGCTATGAATATGGTTATAGGGGTGATGGGGTGTCTGGTACAAGAGATAGTGGTGATGGTGGTAGTCATGGAGCTAGTGGTTTGGAAGCCAACTTTGATATATGCAAATTTATGGAATTTGGCTTTTGTATATGCACCCTTGCAGAAATACGTTTTTGTATATGCGCATATACAAAAGTGATTATGTATATATGAATTTACAGAAGGTGGCTTCCGTAAATGCACATATATAGAAGAACTTATATATCTGTGCAATTATGGAAGCCAACTTTTGTATATGCGCATATACAGAAGTTGGCCAATTTCATATATGTGTATATACAAAAGAAACATATACAAAATTTGGTTTCTCTAAATTTGAATTTATGGGAGCGCTTCCATATATGCACATATACATAAGTTGACTTTCATATATGCACATTTACGGAAGTTGGTTTCCCTATATGTGAATTTATAGATGGAGTCTTTTGTATATGTGCATATACGGAAGTGCATATATAGATGTGCTTTTGTATATGTTCATTTATGGAAGGTGGCTTCTATAAATGTGCAGTTACATAAGATGGCTTCCATAAATGTGCATATGTGGAAGTGCTTATGTATATGTGCATTTGCGGAAGTCAACTTCCGCATATACATATTTAAGGAAGAAGGCTTTTGTTTATGCACATATACGGAATTCAACTTCCATAAATGTGAATATATGGAAGTTGGCTTTCATAAATACACATATACGAAAGTCATGTTGTATATATGCACATATATGAAAGTGCTTTTATAAATGCGCATTTACAAAGGCTGACTTATGTATATGTGGATTTCGTATATGTGTATATATGGAAGTCGCATATACATAAGTTGTCTTCCATATATATGCATATATGGAAGTATCATTCCATATATTCACATATACGGAAGTCGACTTTCGTATATGCGCATTTATAGAAGTGGGCTTTCGTATATATGCAGTTATAGAAGGTGGCTTCTGTATAGATGCATATATTGAAGTGCTTCCATATATGTGCATTTGCAGAAGGTGGCTTCTATAAATGCACATAAACGAAAGTGATTATGTATATATGCATTATGGAAGCTAACTTCTATATATCTGCATGTATGGAAGCGCTTCCATAAATGTGCATTTAAGGAATCTGGTGTTCGTATATGCGACTTTCGTATATATGCATTTATGGAAGATGGTTTTTGTATATGTACATTTACGGAAGCCGAATTTTGTATATGTGCATTTACATAAGTCGACTTCCATAAATGTAAATATACATAAGCACTTATACATATGCACATATAAAGAAGCCACATTTCATAAATGTACATATATGGAAGACAACTTTCATAAATTCACATATATGGAAGTTGGATTCTGTAAATGTGCATATACGAAAGTCATTACCATATATGTGCATTATATAGAAGGCGACCACTTCCGTTTATGCATATATATGAAATTCATAGATACAGAAGTCATCTTCCATGAATGTGCATTTATAGATGTGCTTCGATATATGCACATATATAAAATCCAACTTTTGTATATGCACATTTACATGAGTTGGATTCTATGTATGTGCATTTGTATAAGGTGGATTTCATATATGTGCATATACATAAGTGCTTCCATATATGTTCATTTATAGAATCTGGCTTCTGTATATGCACATATACGAAATTTGTCTTCCATAAATGCACATATAGGGAAGTCACATATATGGAAGTGCTTCCATATATGTGTATTTATGGAAGGTGGCTTCCATATATGTGCATTTACGAAAGACGACTAAGTTGTGTAAATATGTTGACTTGCACAAAATAGATCTAGCTAAACAATGATATACACATTTGTAGAGAGAATTGGAAAAGAAGAAGAAGGAGAGAAAGAATGGAAAGAATTCTCATTAACCGTTATGAATAATGAATAATTTACACATGATATACTCTGTATAAATCAATGAGTTTGACTTGAGGTGAACCAAGTCGCCATAGTGGTGGTATAGAGTGATCTATACACACACCAGTAGTTACGAGAGTGAACTGCCACCTATTCTAGTCTCTCAGGCAGTTAAGGGAGTGAACTGCCACCTAATTGAGTTAACTAGTCAACTAGTCTTCAGTTAACTGACTGAACATAAAGTATTGAGGAGTTAACTTAAGGAATCAAGGCTAATGCACCACTTTGGTGATGATACTAAGGTAAGGTTGAATTAGCATGGTGATGATCCCAATGTTGCATGGTGATGATCCCAATGTAACATCTAAATTCAACTCAACTAGTTAAACTGAAGTGTGAACTGAAAGAGAATATTCTCCAGGTGGAATATTCTCTCCTAAAATATAGGAGACTAGATAATGACTAATAAACAAATAAAAAACTTAGGAAAAAGAAATCCTAGGTGTGTGTGAAGTAACTCCAACAAGTTGTGTGAATTAAGGTAGGTGACAAAAAAATAAATCCAAACATGGATGGAACTAAAAGGTAGAGTAAAGGATGTTTGGAATGAACCTTATATGAACTTAATTGAAGCTCACGCCTAGGACTAATGTTATGATTCTAATGAGGTATAATTCATGTAAGTTCACTACTAAGCTAATATGTTATTTACATCTACAATTGATCACACATATATCACATCAGGATCATAACATCAATATGTTACAATAGATACTAACCTTTAATGGTGAATAAAAAATTAAGAAGTCAATAGTGCATGCACATTCTCCATATGTAATTTGTCTTTGATACTAAAGAAATGAAAAAATCATAAGCTAATGGCTTGGGGTCAATTTGCCCTTTATTCAACAACTCCTAAATCTACCTCTTGATGTCTTCATTTGCTAACAATGAAGTCTCATACAACACCTTATTTGACATAACAAATACCTAATATATGTCAATCCCATGTTCAATGTCAAATATTTTGAGGTCAAAGTTCATGATATCATAGTTCCCAAAGTAAAATTATTGAGGTCAAATTTCTTGAGGTCATAGTTCTTAAGTCATAGTTCCTTGGGTTAAAGTTCCTCAAGTCATAGTTTCTGAGATCAAATTTCTTGAGGTCATATTTCCTGAGGTAATAACTCTAAGGTCAAAGTTTCTTAGGTCATATTTGACCTTAGGAACTTTGACCTCGGGAAATTTTACCTTAGGAACTATAACCCCAGGAAATATGACTCGAGTAACTTTGACCCAAAGAACTTTGACCTTAGGAACTGTGACCTCAATAACTTTGACCTTAGGAACTATGACTTGAAGAACTTTGAACTTGGGAACTATGAATTAAGTAAATTTGACATCAGGAACTATGAATTCAAGAAATTTGACCTCGGGAAATTTGACTTCAAGAACTTTGACCTCAAGAACTATGATCTCGGGAACTTTGAACTTAAGAATTTTTACCTCGGGAGCTTTAACCTCAAGAACTATGAAATCATGAATGTTGACCTCAGGAACTATGACCTCAGAAAATTTGATGTGAGGAACTTTGACTTCAAGAATTATGACCTCAGGAACTATGACCTTAGGAACTTTGACCTCAAGAACTATAACCTGGGGAATTTTGACCTAAGGAAGTATGACCTTAAGAACTTTGACCTTGGTAACTGTGACCTCAACAACTTGACATCTTGAACTAATATCTCGGGAACTATGACCTCGAGATATTTTACGTCGGGAAATTTAACCTCGGGAACTATGAGCTCAGGAACTATGACATCAAAAAGTGTGATCTGTTGTAACATTGTCAATTAATTGAAATCCAAACAACTTGTAATTACTAATAAAATCTACTCTCTTGCGTTTTGGAAATAATAGTTGGGAGTCACAAACTCTCTTATGTAACTTATTAAAGCTATTAATGTTCTATGAAACTTCACACCAATACTGTTTGTATACTTGTTGTTTAGTTATTTTATAGTTTTTTTTAATATAATATTTTCTAGTTTTTTTAAAAATATTATTTAATTATTTTAAAAATATCTTTGTTTTTTTTTATTATTTTAATAATATATGAATTATAATATATATATATATATATATATATATATATATATATATATATATATATATATAATTTTTTATTTATAAATTAATAATAAAAGTTGAATTTGTTAAGGTTAATATTCAAATCTTCTCCATTATCAAGTGTTTCTTTTTCACATTTTAATGCACAAGAGTTAAAAACTATTTTTTTATATTTAACTTTCAACTTTTTTTAATTTGATTTTATGTTAATGATGATAATTAATAAAGATTGATAAATTATATTTTTTAATTTGATTTTATGTCAATGAAGATTGTAGATTTTAACCTTGTACAATTATTTACTACAAACAAATTTTCAATAAAAGAATATAAAAATACCATGGAAAATTCACACATTACACAAATATTTTTCCTCTGGAAACCCAAATCGGGAAAACCAACATCTTCTATATTCATCATCACATACATTGTTTACAATACAATATACATATAAGATCTCATAGCATACAAAACCCTAATCCAATAACCTGGATTAGTCAACAACCTTAATTCCTTAAGCAAAAATAGAAAACCATCGAAGAAAATCATGTGTCAAAAAACCACCCAAAAACGAAAGTAAAAAATCGCCAAAAACAATCAGGGGCTCCTACCCCCTTGGGACCCCCCGAGAAAGGGGGCGCTCCACCCCCCTCTTATCCAATATGAAAAGAATATAACCATTGCACTAATTGTAACAATGCAAATAATATAAAACATACCCAACATTCTTCCACTTGTTTTTTTCTTTGCATACAGTGGGTTACAAGGTTACATAGTCAAGAATCTAGGGCAACAATTCCCATAGATCCTCTACACCAAGAGAACTTCTCAGTGCTCACAGATTTTGTTAATGAATCTGAAACATTTTTCAAAGTTTCCACCTTCATCAGCAACACCTTCTTTTCTTCAACCATGTCTCTCACAAAGTGATATTTAACATCAATATGCTTTATCTTTGAATGATAAGTTTGGTTCTTCGCCAAAAAAATGGCTCTTTGATTGTCACAATTTATCTTTACATGTTGTTGTACCAACCCAATATCTGAACACAATATTTATAACCATATTGCTTCCTTTATTGCATGAGTGGTTTCCATGTATTCATCTTTTGTCGTTGAGAGTGCCACTACAAACTATTTTTTTCTCATCCAACTGGTTTCTCCTCCAAAAAGGTTAAACACATACCCACTTGTATATCTTCTACGATCCAAATCTCCAACCCGGTCTACATATACAAAGCCATGTATGTCCAACACTCTATCCAATCCTAGTCTTTCTTGGTAGCACAATCCATAACTAGTAGTGCCACACAAATACTTGAAATCCCTCTTTATTGTTTTCCATTGCTCCCCTGGTTTTCACATATACCTGCTCAAAAATCCCACTGCATATGGAATGTCCCTTCTAGTACAAACCATTGCATACATCAAACTGCCAACCACACTCGGATATGGAACATGAGACATGTCATCCTCCTCTTTATGTGTCTTGGGACACTGATCCACAAATAACTTTACAATCTGCGTGCCTTGCACAAAATCTTGATGACATAGCTCAAGATGTTATTAAAACTCATAGACATCTGAATGGTCTACATTCAGAAATTGACAGTCTAGAGCATAATCATGAAGATATGAAGCTCCAACTACACACTATTTTAGAGAAGTTGGAAGTAATTGAAAAAGCAGTTGCCAATCTGAAGTTTTCATATCAAGAAGAATCTCAACCTGCTTCTCCTGTGTTAATTCCTGAAACTTCTGATGCAACATTTTCTTTCTTTGGTCCCCCTAATTCTTCTCCATATCAAATACTATTAACCCTGAAGCAATTGGCTTCTAGTTTGGCTAATCCTACACTAATTCGAATAGCTGAAGTTTCCCAACTAGCTATAGATAAACTTGAGTTAGTAAAATCCCAAATCTCAACTCTGGAAACTCAAGTCAATGAATCTAAAGTAGCTAGTCTAGAACGTCAGTTATCCCTTGTACATATAACTCCTCCTGATTCATTTGTACATAGCCTTTCTATTAAAGCTATGGACGGCGAGACAAAACCAGCCGAAGACAAACCTGAGTCTTCTAGAACAAACTACCAGTCTGCCTGGGAGAAATGGTGTAATAGTAAATATGCTGGATCCAAAAAATCCCCTATGAATATTAATGGACAGCCTTCAGTTTCCATCAAACATGTTGATACAGCCCCTGTTTCAGATTTTGACTGCAAAAGTAAAAATGAAATTGAAAATATAATACAACAGTGGCATGCATGGGCTAGAACACAAAAATTATTGCATAAAGACAACGTAACCTGGAGTGATCTTGCTCTAAGGATTACTTGGGGATTTGTTGGTAACTTAAATTTTTGGTGGGAAATAATAACTCCTAGAAGCAAGCTTAGAATACTTGAACATGAGAAACCTGTAGATGAGCTTATCAAAGCTGTCGTACATGAATTCTATGGAGATATCAAAGTCAATATGAGTCACTATGCTGACTTATTTATGAATCAAAGACTTTGCCATCTTTCTGAGTTACCTAAATATTTCTGTACTATGCAATCCCTTCTTTACAAAGTTCTGGATCCTAGTAATGCTGCATATTTATGAAAATATTTGTCATCTATGCCTGGAAGAATCCCAGACCTAGTCAGAGAAAGACTAGAGGATTTAGAGATAAATATAGAGACACTATCTCTTGCAGGTTTGCATGAGCAGATTGTCACTGCTCTACAACATGAATGTATGAGAAAGAAGACAGCTAAATCCTTAAAGAAACATTTAGGATTTGATTCTTCAGTTTGTGAAGTTTTCAATGAAACTTCTAGTTTTGGATGTTTTAATCAGAAGAAACACAAAAAGGTGTCTAAAAAAGATTGTGGTTGTCCTAGGAAATCTTCTAAACATATTTCCCGTCGATTTCCTATACGGAAAAGAAAAGTTTTCTTTAAGAAAAGACCACAGCACCACAGAGCCAAGTCTTCCTCATGTTTTATCTGTAAGAAGCCTGGCCACTGGGCATCTCAGTGTCCTCTGCGGTCAAAGACCAAAGTCCAAACAAAAATCATGGATTTGTTTATCACCACCTATGATCCAACATAATGGGACTTAGTCTCTCACTGTTCAGAAGGTGAATATTTCTCTGTCACAGATGACAGTGATTCTGACAATGACTCCCATCCTTCTTCTGATTCTGACATTTCTTTACCACTTGAAGAACTCAATTTCTTAGATATCAAAATGATGTCTTCTTTTATTGACCTTAATTCTCTTCTCGTACAAAGATCATCTCTTGAAACCAAACTCTCAGCCCTCACTCCTGGTCAGTTTCAATTATATGATCACTATTCTTCTCAGTTAGAGCGCCTTAATCTCCAAATTCAAGCTCTCCAGCAGCCAAGCGTGGTGACTATTCAACATTATACACCCACTGATGCAGAGTTTGTTACTAATCCACCTCCTGTTATGCAATCTTCTAGATCTTCTATCGAGCAGGAGCCAAAAGAAAAATCTCTACAAATACAGTCTCCTTATGATATGGAAGAAACTTCTCTAGATAATACAATCTTCCATCTAGAAGAAGAAATTAAAGAGAAAGATACTTTAGTACGTGATCTTTGGAAAACTCTGAAACTACAGAGAGAAGAACTTGAATATTTGAAAAAGAAAAGAAATGAACAATTTGAGAAAGAAATATTCTTGGAAAAAGAAATAGAGGCTGAGTTTGCTGTAAATAAAATAATAAAAGGCCTAGATGACAGGATTGTCATCACTATCTCCATTAAAGTTGCAGGATATTTGCAATATGCCTTGGATGCCCAATTAGATACAGGAGCCATGAATTCATGTGCCAAATTTGGAGCAATCCCTGAATATTACTGGCAGCCTGTAAATATATCTTTCAGAGCTGTCAATAAGACAAAATTAAAGATTACTCACATAGCTCCAGACTTCCCTATCTACATCCAAGAAGAAAAGATTCCAGTAACCTTTTACAGTTTTGATACTGGATCTGATATCCTGTTAGGCCAAGATTTTGTGAATAAATGTCTGCCACTAACAGTTGGTAATAAATTTGTACAGTTATATGCAAATGGAAAACCATTGAAGATTCCTAGCAAAACTATCTTTGAGACAAGGATATCAGTAAAAGAATCTACTCAGGTAGTAGAACATTCTGCTAGTAGTCTCTCAAGAATCCAAAAAATAGTTTCCCATATCAATAAACATGGATCAGAAGTTATCAAGGAAATAAAAGAAAAGATTGAAAATGATTGTACTTCTGATTATCCTGATGCTTTCTGGACTAGAGAACAGTATTTTGTGAATCTTCCCTATAAAGAAGATTACATCCCTAAGCCTCAAAAAGCTTCTGCCAATCATATGTCTCCTACAGAACTTGAATATTGCAAGCAAGAGATTGCAGAATTATTGGATAGAAAGATTATAGAGAATAGTAGAAGTCCATGGGCATGTCCAGCATTTTATGTAAATAAACATAGTGAACAAAAAAGGGGAAAACCATGAATGGTTATAAATTACAGAGCTTTAAATAAAGCTTTGTTACCATTGAGATTCCCTTTTCCCTCCAAAGAATTATTATTCTCTAAGATAGGGAAATGTAATGTATTTAGTAAGTTTGATCTTAAGAGTGGATTTTGGCAGATTGGCATTATACCCAAAGATAGATATAAGACTGCCTTTGTTGTACCTCAAGGGAAATATCAATGGAAAGTCATGCCATTTGGTCTGAAGAATGCTCCCTCAGAGTTTCAGAAACGCATGGATGATATCTTCAGACATCTACATTTTGTAATAGTGTATATAGATGATTTACTAATATGCTCTGTAGATATGAGACAACATGTACAACATTTGAAACAAGTTTATGATCTTTTGTTCAAACATGGACTTGTGCTTAGTAAATCTAAATTATGTTGGGCACAATCAAAGATTGAGTATCTTGGACTCATACTTTCTCAAGGAGAAGTATAACTCCAGGATCATGTTTTAAATAAATTATCAGAGTTCCCTGACGAAATTCTGGACACAAAGCAGCTACAGAGGTTCCTAGGATGCTTAAACTATATCCGACAGTTCTACGAGAATCAGGAAAAAGATGTGTGGATATTGCAGAAGAGACTGAGTAAGTCATTGCCTTGGAACTATAAAATGACGCAAGCAGTCCAGATCATTAAGCAGAAAATCCATAACTTACCCAAACTACATCTTCCAGATTTATCATTTAATCTAATCCTTGAAACTGATGCCTCAAACGAGACATGGGCAGCAGTTCTTCTTCAAAATAATGGACCAAAACTGGAAGAAGTATGCATATATACTTCTGGATGTTTTTCTGATGCTGAGTCAAGATATCCCTCTTCCCACAAGGAAATTCTTGCAGTCAAGAATGGAATAAAAAAATTCAGGACGTTTCTCAAACCTATCCATTTTACTGTAAGAACTTATTTAAAACATATGAAAGGGATGCTTACTAATCAAAGGTTACTTGAAAAGGGGAACAACAGAGTTCTGCGATGGAGCTTATGGCTAGATGGATATGATTTTGATATCCAGTACAAGCCTGGTAAAGAAAATTGCATTGCAGATCTCCTGACAAGAGAAGCCGCACCTACAAAAGAAAAAGATAAAACAATCAAATGGCTTCATCCTCCTTGAGCTCCATGCCTATGGAAGCTCCACCAGGATTCAAATGGATCTTGGTCTATACAGACTGTACATATTGTTTCTGTTTTGAGTGTTTAGCCTGTCATATAAAGAACAGTCCAGCTAGTCTACGTATTTTAGAGTTCTGGATTGATAAGTATAATGGTTATGAATCATTTGGTAGATATTTAAGAGAAAATAGAGATTTATTCAGAGGAATAATGATTGGTGGACCACATCAAGGACAAGTCTACATTAGCCTTTATTCCCCTACACTATCATATGAAGACTACTGCAAAATACTGCATCAAATCAAATATGATGGTTGTGTTTGGCTAACATTTGAATGTGATTTGTTCAAAGATTATTATTATTCTTGGTCATGATGGTTGTATCTTTTGTTCTGGCAATATTGTCCAAGGGATGCAGATTTCTTCAACAATACAGATAAAGAAGCCTTTAAGATATGGTTTCATGTTGAAGTTTGTAAAGCTGCTCAACATGAAGCATGGTTCGTGTTCAGCCTATCCTACAGGAGCAGTGAACTACACTATGTACCAACTGAACCATATCAGCCTCCTTGCTATAAAGTTACCAGTACTTTCTATGGTAACTTATGTGTTCCTGAAAATGAATTAATTCCAGCAATGCAAGGATCACCTTTCTACAGGTGCTTCAGTGGGCTTCCTCCCTTTTCGTCAGATCACAGCTCACCTCCTTCTAGTCATGAATAAAATAGTGATTTCTCTTTTGACTCTGTAGTAGAGTTTAATATTCAGAATATGCTAGAAGCATGATGGACCCAGTAGTCCTTATTTGTAAACAATAAAAGGTATTTTCATGTCTATCGGGCCGACAGTGGTGTCCCGACGGTTCGTGGGTTCCGTGAACTCCACAGTGTAAAGATTAGGAATCTTTGCTTTAGTCTATGTCATTCTAGAAAAGTCATGATGGGTCCCCATATGGCCGAGCCTCCAAGGGACGAGATAACAGTTGTAGTCCACAGCTGCCCCATCTATCTTTTCATAGAATCTTTTGTAACTGGCAGTTGCTCATAGCACATTACCGGGAACCTGCTTAACAATGTATAAATAAGTGCCTCCTCTCCTCATTTAGATCATCCGAAATTGAGTCGAGAGAGTCTTAGTAAGAGTCTAGAGTCGAGCAGTGTGTATCCTCTTTGCTTCTCTTGCCTTCGGGATCCTGAGTTAGCAAATGAAAAACAGTGATCTCAAGTGTAATATCAGTGTATAAGGTCCTGTCCGCTATGAAGTGCATACTTTGGTAAAATTGGTAAACCTCTGCAATATTGTCTCAACATATTTTCTATGATTTAACCATAATTTCTTGTTTTTCCAATCTCTTTTAATTTCCATGCCCAAAATGAAATTTGCAGCACCAAGATACTTCATGTCAAATTTAGAGGACAGCTAAGTTTTCACA
Source organism: Picea glauca (assembly GCA_000966675.3). Classification (NCBI taxonomy): domain Eukaryota; kingdom Viridiplantae; phylum Streptophyta; class Pinopsida; order Pinales; family Pinaceae; genus Picea; species Picea glauca. Next base: position 214,631 of record JZKD02S0892539.1, on the reverse strand, counting down.
TCCCGGATAATGTGCTTATTGTTTCCTATTAGCAACATGTCATCCACATACAAGACCAAATAAATCAAACGATCACCAATTAATTTAAAATACACATAGTGATTCTCTCTGCTTCTTGTAAAGCCAAGTGCCAACATATAAGTATCAAATTTTTTATACAACATCCTTGGTGATTGTTTTAAACCATAGAAGTACTTTTTCATCTTGCATTCCATCTCCTTTTTTCCCTTCACAACAAAGTCTTCTAGTTTTTTCATATAGATTTCTTCTTCCATATCGCCATGTACGAATGGTGTCTTCACATCCATCTATTCTACTTCAAAATCAAATGCAACAACAATAGATAAAAAAAATCTAATAGAGGTTAACTTGGCAAGAGAAGAAAAAATCTCACCAAAATCAATTCCCTCAACTTGGGAATAACCCTTTGCTACTAACTGAGCTTTGTATTCCTCTGCTTTGCCTTCTGCATTCAACTTCTTTTTAAATACCCATTTGTTGCCAATGGGATTTCTTCCAGTCGACAATTCCACTAGATCCCAAGCCTCATTGTTATCCAAGGTTGTCATTTATTCAACCATGGCCTTTTTCTATAGTTTTCCATCCTCTGAATATACTTCCTCCCAAATAGTTCTAAGATCATCAACAATAATAAACAAAGCAAAATTTGAACGAAAATCAGGTGGAGTATACCTTTCTGGTAGTATATTTTCTGCACCAATATCCACAATATTAGAGTATGAGGATCTTATTATCTTTATTCATGTTCTTATTAGTAGGACTTCGTTTTTGACAACATCTTTCATTTATCTAAATATTGTTAGAAAAACAGGATCGCGGAGCAATAGAAAAAAAATAAATGTAGAAATAAAACACAGAAGATACACAATACAATAGAGACATAGATATATGTGCTTCACCCAGTGTGGACTATGTCCACCATAGAAATTGTTAGTTCCTTCCCTTTTATTATCCAACAAAATGAAGGAAAACAACCTACAACACACCCATTATAACTTCCTCTTCTTTCTCTCACAGTCTCCTCTCTTAGAATACAAGATTTTTGATAATACCCAGTCGCAATACAATTCCCTCATAAAATAGAGTTGCCTTCTATGGGAAAAAAACCCTAAAATAACTTCTATGGTTGAGTTATTAATCATGTTTTTGATTAACCAATTAGGAATCTTTAAGAAAGAGGAAGAAGTTATATAAGAAATATAGAAGCCATATGAACATGTACATAAATGAAATGAAGCATAAAACAACAGGAAGCCATAACACCAATGTGATAATGGAATCCGACAATCGCTCCTACGTCTCTGGGCCTTTGTCTTAGTGGGGGAGGCTTTCTTATTTATGTTCAAAACTCAATAAGTACATCATAGCAGTGCCAAAAGGTTACAAAATCGATCTAGTCTTCTTCTACCAGATCTTAAGAACCCAACAGAATAAACGACACTCAGATCGAATGACCAGAGCTCCCATAAATGGCCCACAAAGGTGCACTCCTCAACAGCTTCCTTGCATAAAATGACTTTGGCTTGGCAAATATTCATCATAAACCTGCTCTGAATCCTCTCTCATGGCCTCAATAAGGCCTATTTTATATAGATATGAAGTTGGTAACCATATCCAAACTTCCTCCCAAGATATGTCCTCAAAAAGGGCCCAATATCCCCCAAAAAGGGCCAAAACACTCTAATAACAGCTGAAGAAATCATTGAAAATCACTATTCTAAAGTTGAAAAACCACTTTTGTAACAAAAATTGGGCTAAGCCCCCTAGACTAAGCGCACTCTCCCTTAAACATGGTCACATGGACTTATGTGGCCAAGCACCAACCCTTTAGGGGTTACGTGTTGGCCCTTACCCCGCAATTATCGGTCGTATGGCACTAACTGATAGAATTGTGCCCTAACAGTGTGTCTGGGTTGTGGTCACCGCCTCGGGTCACATGCAGTATAATCCATCAATGGTTAGGCCCTATCTCTTTATTTTTCATAAGCTAGGTTAAGCATGAAGTTCATTCCATTTTAGTATTTCACTTAACCATAAACAATAATGTTGCAGCAACCAATATCACAAGAAGAAACACCATGCACAAGAACACAAGAAGTATCCTAGGAAACCCTTCTCAACAAGGGAAGAAAAACCAACCAAATCCTTTGCTATATTCTTCAAGAGAAAGACCTTGACCACCAAGAAAGACCTAGCACACAAGAGGGTGCTCAAACCCTAGAAGACTAGCGCTCAAGAGAGGTGTGCACCATTTCCCAAGTAGATGTATTTTCTAAAATTTCCAAACTCACAAGAAATATATGATTCCACAATGGGGAATTTCCCTTTACTTATATTAGACTTGTCTTATCAAGTGAAGTGTTTATTGGCTCAACAGGGCCAACCTCTCTAAGTCATATTATAATTATAATTATAATTATTATTATAATTAATATTATCGAGATTAATTATCTTTTACATTTATTGTTAATCACATTGAGGTAGGGCTGACCTATACCCTTTACATTACAATTAGGGTTACAGGAAAGTCTGAATCTTGAATAATATATAGCTAAGGATCTGATACACCTACTGTTATCACATATTATGGTATGGGGTGTTCTCCCCACTGGGTTTGTCCCTTGGGTGGAAAAATGCGAAGAATGGGGTTAACAACCCACTAAATGGCGCTTATCCTAAGTCCGCCAGAGTGATGTGACCATTTGGTGCGTTGTACTAGGATGCACGCAAATCTGGGCGGCTAGGATTAGTGCACCTCGGATCGACGATCTCTGGCCATATCAGGGTCTCAACATGTGCGATCGTTAAAAAAGTTAGAGTGATCAGAGGAAAACAACCATGGTTTTTTTTGGTGCTATGTGTCAGCCAGAGACATACATCGAGCCCAAAAGCAAGGAGGAATCAAACCACTTTTTGCGCCCCCAATATGTGCATGCCCTATCCTAGGCTGACAAGTGGTTGCTCCACAACTGTCCCACCAATAGTTGTCCCACACTCCATCTCTCTCCTCTGTCTTTCACATCCCTCGCTCACCTTTCCCTCCCTCACCCCTATCCCCCCCTCACTGTCCCGCCTGTCCCCCCTCCCCTCCTCAGCTCACACCTGTGTCGCCCCCACAGATTCTTCCCAGCCTCCGTGTCTCCTCCACCTAGCCATCGTACACCGAACAACCTGTCGTTGCGCCAATCGTCCCGCTAGACCCTTGTCCACATCCGCTGCCTAGCCATCCCTGTAGGCATCCAACTCAGCTCCAAGTGGCAGAATGCAGAGGACGCCACGTCTCACAGATGCAGAGCTGACTCAGGCCTTTTTGATCCCGATGAAGCAGTTATTAAGGTTGGTTGGTGGTGGTTGAACATATTTTCCACCATAAATAGAAAACATAGAAAATGATTGTCAGTTAGTCAGCTCATCAACAGGTCCATTATGGAGCTTGTTGGCGTATGATAGAGGTTCACGTCTGGAAAGAGACTGCATGCACAGTCCATCAGGAAGCATGCAAACGTAATGCCTTCAATGCTACTACTCATATATGCTTCCTTGATTTTGTTTTGAGTATAAATACTCAGTTTTGATATATTGTAAAGGTATTTCGTTGAGTAGATGATGTCGCAACCGCACTCCTCGGAGCACGACCGCTCTCCTCAGGACCTTCTTTCTCCTTGGACCGAAGAACTCAAAGGTTCTTCTGATTCCCTATCGGGAATCTTTCTCACCCATAGATTCTCTTCGTCGCGCGATCCCCCTTCCTTAACTTCTTGGAGGATCGGAACTCGCAACTTCACAAGTTCTCTATTGATCGTTGGGCTCTCGAATCCCCGAGACCTAAGATATCAGTCAACGCTAAATTTCTCCCTCCACTATCGGGACTTCAGCTTTATCGCATCTTCGCAACTCGTGACACTGAACATTTGGTTTTCCAACCCCCGATATACGAGATGCCGAAATGCCGAACCTTGCGATCTTGCTCCCTCGCGACTTCGCTTCTTGCGAGGTCAATTTACTCCTATGTCATCTCCCGACGCCCGAGATGTCGAAACGTCGATACCGAAACTTTCGCTGCGAAAACCCCGATAACTAGCGTCACCTGCCACGTCACCCTGCTGTGGCCCACACTATTTACGCAATCCGCCAGGACTTCACTTTTCACACTATCGCGATTCCCGTGGCCAAACCTTCTGCTCCTTTCTCGTGATGGCCCGATAGTCGATCTCGCGATGGATCCAACGGCCCTAACTAGCTTGGATCAACGCTCTACCTGTCCTGGGCTTGAACCTTCTTCGCGCTTGCACAACAACTTTCCTGCAATTTCGATAGATCCAATGACCCACGAATCTTTACGAACTCCCCTCGAAGAAATTCAACCGTTCATCCCTTCCAATTGAACTCTACGAAATGATGAGGTGCTCTTCTGCAGAACTCGTCACCCTGCGCACAAACCTGCGACTCTATTTACAACCTTTCTCAGCACAATTTTGTTTACACTGTCCTTCGACGAACTCGAAGGCCTATCCCTCCTAAGCTTTTCCCAACTTTCGAGTCTCTTCAAGAAACTCTTGCACACACTCCTTGCGGCAAACTTTCGACAATCGTCGAAATGTTGAAGTTGTTCGACTCTGCGCACTCCTGGAGAAGCAATCTTCAATATCCTTGCTCAGAATCGCAACTCTAAGACTTAGCTTAGCCTGCGCACTCCTTGCACGGCTCCTGTAACCCACTTCCTCCTGAGGCGGATGAGAAAAAAAGTTAAACTATTGAGCCTTCTATCAACGCACTCCTTGTGGACAAATTTGACTGCACTCCTTGCAAGAATCCTTTGCTCAAATAGAGAAACAATTGAAACTCACTCCTTGTCCCCCCCAGACTTCAATTCAACCATGAAATCACATACACAGCATATAAAAGCAAGTGTATAATAGGAAGCAAACGTTCATGAGCATAACATCAATACATAGAGAAACAACACAAACCATGAATTTGAATCAAAGCTTTCTTCTATTAATTCAAATCTCTGTACATGGGTGTTATTCATACAATTCTCTGCATGCTCTTCTCTTCTGCTTCTCTATTGATAATGTTACAATGATACCATGAGGGTGTCTATATCCGTTTTCCCTCTTGGACTCTACGCTATCAATCTAGAATTAAATTCCTATCTAACTACATTAACTATATTAAATGTCGACTATCTACCTAAGGACGAGAGCTTATCCGCTCAAGGTCCATTACAATATACAAAGTGCGCTTCATTAAATCAACACATTAATGTCTTGCGCAACAATATCAAAGTGTTTTCAAAATTTGTGCTGGCTTTGTCCAGCTGTCTCCCACTTCCACGCTGGCTCGCTTGATGTGATGGCAATGCTCTTGCATCATACTCCTCGGCTTGAAAAATTTCATGGGCTCCTGTCCATGAGCTCCTGCACGGTATGTCCATGCTTCTATATGACTGCTTCGCTCTCCCAACTGGCATCTTCCACTGGGTGATTCTTCCACTTGACCAGATACTCAAAGTATTGCTTCCGCCTGGTCTTCTTACCCACTCTCTTGTCCAGTATGCACTCCATCTACGACTTCTCTGCTACTGGAAATTGTTTCATCCATTGAATCACTGTCTCTTCAGTTCCAATGTCTGCTTCTCTAGCCCTGTATGGGTATAAATCTGCGATATTGAATATCGGAGATATTCCGATGCCATCCGGCAATTCGATCTCGTAATCATTTTCTCCGAATTTCTTCAGGACTCTGCATGGCCCAATCTTCTTCATCTTGAGTTTATTGTATGTTCCCCTTGGAAACCTTTCTTTCCTCAGGTGTGCCAGAACAATATCACCAACTTCGAACTGAAGTTGTCTCCGATGCTGATCTACTCTGCGCTTATACTCCTGATTCGATTTCAACAACCGCTCCTTCACCTGGCTCTGAAGTTCCTTCATCGCCTCAGCGAATTCTTCTGCACTAGCACTGCTAGTCGCAGTTTGTTTTGAATCTCTAAATTCAAAAACTCCTCTCGGTTGTGTGCCATACACAATTTGAAATGGAATTCTGCATGTGCTCTGATTCACTGAATCGTTGTATGCAAACTCTGCCTGTGGCAATATGTGTTCCCAACTACTATGGTGCTCTGTCACCAAGCTTCTTAGAAAGTCTCCCAGACTTTTGTTGACCACCTATGTTTGTCCATCCGTCTGAGGATGATACGCAGAACTAAATGCCAAATTAGTTCCTAGCTTCTTCCATAAGGTCCTCCAAAAATTCCCTATGAAATTTGTGTCCCTGTCTGAAACAATGCTTTTCGACAATCCATGAAGTCGAATGACCTCCTTGAAAAACAAATTTGTGATGTGCGTCGCATCGCTAGTCTTCTAGCGTGGAATAAAATGTGCCATCTTAGAAAACCTATCGACTACGATGGAATCGACACCTCTTTGCGTCCTCGGCAATCCCAATACAAAATCCATTTTTATCGCCTCCCATGGCCTTTCTGGTATGGGCAATGGCTGATAAAAACCCGCATTCTGTTTTCTTCCCTTCGAATGCTGGCAAATCCTGCATCTGTCAATGAATCGCTTGACATTTGCTCGCATCCCAGGCCAAAAATATGACTCGCTCAGCTTCGCGAATGTTTTATCATGGCCAAAGTGCCCTGCTAAACCTCCTCTGTGTTTCTCCTTCAACAGGTTCTCCCTCATGGAGAATTTTGGAATACACAGTTGATTGCCTCTGAACAACAATCCTTCCTGGATCATATAATCTATCCAAGGACTCCTGTCTCTGAGAACTGGATTCTCAGCTGCTTCATATGCTTGTGAAAAATTTTCATCTCCTGCGTACATGTCCCTGAGATTTTCAAACCCAATGTTTTGACTCGGAACTCCTGCAACAATAAACATTTCCTGCTCAAAGCATCAACCACTTTGTTAGTAGTACCCAAAATATGTTTAATCACAAACGTGAAATTCTGCATATACTCTACCCATTTTGCATGTTTCTGATTCAACTTCTCCTGTTGAGTCACAAACTGTAATGCATGATTATCACTATACAATACAAATTATTTTGGGATCAAGTAATGCCTCCACTTCTTCAATGCCTGTATGATAGCATAAAATTCTTTATCATACGTTGAGTATTTCAATTTCGCCTCATCCAGCTTCTCGCTGAAATATGCAACTGGTCTGTCTTCTTGACTTAAGACCGCTCCTATGGCAAACCCACTCGCATCGCATTTCACCAGAAATGTCTTCTGGAAATACGGCAGCACCAACACTGGTTATTCCGTGATCTTCCGCTTCAACAGATTGAATCTCTTCTCAGCCTCTGTTGTCCAGTGAAAATACTTATGTCGCTTCTTCACTGTGTCCATCATCGCTGCGCTAATTCCACTGAAATTCTTGATGAACTTTCGGTAGAAACTAGCCAGACCATGAAAACTTCTCACCTCGAACACATTTCTCGATGATGGCCAATTCTTGATCACCTCTACCTTATCCGGATCCATCCTCAACTCATTTTCCGAAACAACAAAACCCAAGTAAATGAGTTGTGTCTTCATGAATGAGGACTTCTTCAGATTATCAACAGCTTCTCCTGCTGTAGCTTCCTCATCACTATGGCCAAATGCTTCAAGTGTTCAGCCTCTGATTTACTGTAAATCAGTATATCATCCAAATACACAATGACAAACTTCCTGATGAATTCCCTCAGGGCTTCATTCATCATCCTCATAAAGGTACTTGGCGCATTCGTCAAGCCAAACGACATGATTAGCCATTCATACAATCCTTCATTGGTTTTGAAGGTTGTTTTCCACTCATCGTCTTCTCTCATGCGAATCTGGTGGTATCGCTTTTCAAATCTATCTTTGAAAAATATTTTGCCCCACTCAGGAAATCCATCAGATCATCCATCCCCGGCAATGGAAACCTGTATCTAATGGTTATTTTGTTTATCGCTCTTGAGTCGGTACACATCCTCCAGCCTCCGTCTTTCTTCGGACTGAGTACTGTTGGAACAACACATGGACTCAAGCTTTCCCTGACCAATCCTTTGTCCATTAGCTCCTGGACCTACTTCTTGACCTCCTCATTCTCTTACGGCGTCAACCTGTATGCAGCTTTATTCGGCAAACTAGCTCTTGGTATGAGGTCTATATGATGACTCACACTCCTCATCGGTGGCAACGAATGAGGTAATTCATCCACTATAATGTCAGCGAACTCTTCCAGCAGTTCCTGAACTTCATTCGACAAATAATCCACTCTTGTGCTAGTCAGAACAATTCTCGGCTTCCTGACTACAAAGAATTGTGGATTTTCTTTCTTCTCAACCTCTGTAAGAAGCTCCTTCCCACTCATGAGAAGTATTGTGTTGTTTACTTCCGGCTTCACCTCCTTATCCTTTATCGGAAGCAACCTGTATGTACTCCCATTTCTCTCCAAGGTATATGTGTTCATCCTCCCATCATGAACCACATTTCTGTCATATTTCCATGGTCTACCCAACAATAAATGACATATGTCCATGGGAATAACATCACACAGAATCTTATCATTATATTCCCCCATCTTGAATTCAACCAAGCATTGTTTGGTGACACTCACCTGATGTCCCTTCTGTAGCCACAAAACTTTGTATGGACTCGGGTGATCAGTCGTCTCCAGCTCCAGCTTTTCTACCATCTCTGTAGATACAAGATTATCTGTGCTACCGCTATCCGCGATAACCTTGCATACCCAAACCTTGGTCTTGCAAGATGTTCTGAAAAGTCTGGTCCTCTGAGCTGAATTTTCCACCTCCTTCTCGGGTGTCAAAAGGACTTTATGCATCGCAAGTGATCTTCTGCTGCCTGTGTCTTCGGCCTCAGCATCTCGCCTCTACGCTTCTGCGATGTGAGCTTCTCCTTCATCCTTATTTTTCTCTGGAAACTCGAACGACCTGTGCCCATTCTTTCCGCATGTGAAGCATGTGATTACTCCACCTCCTCCTCTACCTCGACCTCTAGTACGAGGAAGAGTGTTTGCATCAGCGTAATCTCCTCGCTGATCATTTTTTTGTCCTCTCTGTTCAACATGTGGCCCTCACTATGAGGTTCCACCTCTTTCAACTTTACCCTGAGGTTTCTTCCATTCCTCCTTGGGATTCTAGAATTTCTCCTGGGCAACTGCTTTGCCTCTGGGCTGACTCCTGCCTCGCCCTCGCTGACCTTGCTTACGGCTCAGCTTCTCCTCTGCTTTTAGAGCCATTTGATAAGCATCCTCCACCATCCTGATGGTAACCATGCTTAACTCATCCTGAATGTCATATCTCAGACCATTCATATATCTAGCAACCTTCTCATCATCGCTCTCCCGATGACCTGCTCTGATGTTCAGTCGATAGAATTCTTTAGTGTATTCTTTCACTGTCATCAACTTCTGTCTCAGGTTCTGCATCCTCCTGAACAGAGTAATTTGGTAATCTCTTGGGATGAACTTCGCCTTCATCTTTGCGATCATTCGATCCCAACTCTTGATCTTCTGCTTGCCTTTGCAGCATCTATCAGCTTGTAGCTCGTCCCACCACAATGCTGCATGTCCTTTCAAGCACGTGACAACATGCTTGACTTTCTTGTCCTCTTCGATATCCTCATAATCAAAGTAGGTGTCAAGATCTCTAATCCAATCTAGTAGCTCTTCTGCATCCAGATTCCCCTCATAGACTGGAATGTCCATTTTCTCCTTTGCGCCCATCCTGGCAATGGCTTTGATCAACCGCTCGGTTGATGCACCCTCGGCTGCAATCTCTTCGTCACGTTCATCCTCTATCTCATCTTCGGAATCACTAAGATCCCCTGCACCAACTGCGCGTCTCTGCGTTGTCTCCATCTCTTCGAGTCTTGCTCAAAGATCTCTCATCTATCTCTCCATTTCTGGATTTCCTGCCGGCCTACCTCTTCTTCGCACCTCCCTATCCTCTGGATCAGGTGATTGCCTTTCTCTTCTGGGCGGCATGGTGTATTCTCCTTCTCTTCTGCTACAGAAAGAAAACTCTATTCCTGCTCTGCTACCACTTGATGTCGCAACCACACTCCTCGGACCCCGACCGCTCTCCTCAGGACCTTCTTTCTCCTTGGCCCGAAGAACTCAAAGGTTCTTCTGATTCCCTATCGGGAATCTTTCTCACCCACAGATTCTCTTCGTCGCGCGATCCCCCTTCCTTAACTTCTTGGAGGATCGGAACTCGCGACTTCGCAAGTTCTCTATTGATCGTTGGGCTCTCGAATCCCCGAGACCCGAGATATCAGTCAACGCTGACTTTCTCCCTCCGCTATCGGGACTTCGGCTTTATCGCGTCTTCGCAACTCCCGACACTGAAAATTTGGTTTTCCAACCCCCGATATACGAGATGCTGAAATGTCGAACCTCGCGATCTCGCTGCCTCGCGACTTCGCTTCTTGCGAGGTCAATTTACTCCTATGTCAGCTCCCGACGCCCGAGACGCCGAAACACCGATACCGGAACTTTCGCTGCGAAAACCATGATAACTAGCATCACCTTCCACGTCACCCTGCTGTGGCCCACACTGTTTACGCAATCCGTTGGGACTTCGCTTTTCGCACTATCGCGATTCCCGTGGCCCAACCTTCAATAGAGAACTTGTGAAGTCGGGAGTTCCGATCCTCCAAGAAGTTACAGAAGGGGGATCGTGCGACAAAGAGAATCTGTGGATGAGAAATATTCTCGTTAGGGAATCGAAAGAACCTTTGAGTTCTTCGGGCCAAGGAGAAAGAAGGTCCTGAGGAGAGCGGTCATGCTCCGAGGAGTGTTGTTGCGACATCAAGATACACAGAGAAACAACACAAACCATGAATTTGAATCAAAGATTTCTTCTATTAATTCAAATATCTGTACATGGGTGTTATTCATACAATTCTCTGCATGCTCTTCTCTTCTGCTTCTCTATTGATAATGTTACAATGATACCATGAGCGTGTCTATATCCGTTTTCCCTCTTGGACTCTACGCTATCAATCTAGAATTAAATTCCTATCTAACTGAATTAACTATATTAAATGCCGACTATCTACCTAAGGACGAGAGCTTATCCGCTCAAGGTCCATTACAATATACAAAGTGCGCTTCATTAAATCAACACATTAATGTCTTGCGCAACAATATCAAGGTGTTTTCAAAATTTGTGTTGGCTTTGTCCAGTTGTCTCCCGCTTCCGCGATGGATCGCTTGATGTGCTGGTGATGCTCCTGCATCAGTAGAGCTCCCATTTTGTAATATGTTTTAGCACCAGAACTGTGTCTGGTTATGTAATCAATTTGATACTTTCAGTTAATAGAAGTCAGTTTCTTTCGATCTCTCTGTAAACACTGTTTTAAGACACTCGAAATTGGAGGATCCAGTCGAGGGTTATTATGTTGTTGTATTGTAGGTTTGATTACAATAGCATAGTGACCAGTTTTAATCAGCTCTCCTTGTTATCGTTTTCCCTCCCGCACTGAATGGCTCGAAATTGGAGGATCCAGTCGAGTTGTTGTGGCCGCATAGTGATGTAGGTTTGATCATTGTGATGTTGGAACTATGTCATTTGGGCACATTTCAGTGTCTGAAACCTGGGCTCAAAAGCATCATCAAGCCTGAGTTTATCTTCTTCAAGTTGTTGGAAGGCCGGATGCCCATAGCAGTCATGTTCTCATTTTCTCATTAAGTCTTCCCTTTGCTCTCCTTTAAACTCAACCCACTGACTGAAGTTAATGTGGCCCTCACTTACCTATGCATTTATTGTCTGGTTATGTGTTGTAACATCATTCTAGTGTTGAGTTTTTTCCATTGACCGCCACCCATTTAAACCAACAACCACTTAAACACTGATGGGTACTAGGCTTACCCTTGCTTCAATCCAGGGGTGACTTCTAGTGCTAACATTTCTAGCGTCGTTGTCGGGGACGAATTGAAGATTTTCCCTGGGTATAACGAAAACGAACTTATGATTCTGAAGGTGCATCAGAAATCAGAACCTTTGAATATTGCAACTGTGCACCTGGCGACTCCACTGTCTCAACTCCACCATTTCAGTGTGACTACTTCTGGCTACACCTGGTAGCCCCTCAGAGAACACAATGATCAAATCTATTCTTTGATGGTGAACAAAGACCAGATACACTCATTTTGTGCATCAATCAACTAGTGACTCCATGGTTGAAGAATCGATTGGTGATTCCACTAGCTCGAAATGGAAAGAATCCTAGCTTGGAGGTTTGCTCCCTTTAATTTTTCTATTGTTCTTGGTTTTCCCAATGTTGTTCCTACTCCAAATGAATGGAAAGATTATTTTCCTATATTTAGAGAGCATAAAGACGACAACCTTGCTCATCATATCAGTGAGTTTCATGAACTCATGCATTAATGGGAGATACATCATGAGGTTGCATTAATGAAGATGCTCATTTTCTCGTTAGCAGGGGATGCTCGTGAATGGTATCATTCTTTACCCCCTGCTTGCATTTCTTCACTGGGAGAATTTCATGCAGCTTTCAATACCCATTATCATAAGTTTTATCCCTCTGAGTTAATTTGTCATAGTTGTTGTGAGGGATACATTGACTGTATTCAAGATAGAGTTGCTTCCTAAGAAGGATGTGAGGATGAGCCTGATGACTTGGATCAGAAATCAGTCCTTTCTCATCCCTGTTCATCTGCATAAGAGGAAATCTATGAGAATGAAGGTTGCGAGGAGGAAGAAGATTCTCTGAGTGAGCTAATGGAGCTGGTAAAATCTCTCTCTACAAACTAGAAAGATTGGAATCTAAAGAGAATGCAGAGGATTTTCCATCCCTTGAAGCAAATGTTCTTGGTAGCCCTACTGAGGAGGGTATTATTGACGATTTCATGACTGTAGAGGCCCTGCATTCTTCTCCTGAGGTTTTTGTTGTCCCTAGATTTGATGATTATTTAGAAGAGCCCTACATCACAGTTTGTTGACCAAAGGAGAAACCATCCTGTATATCACAGCTATGAATCAGATCCCTAGTTGGATATGCAGGATTTCCAAGAACATGCAGCAGAGCCTTATCCTCTTTTTATTAACAGAGATTATCATGAGGAAATGAACCATACTTGGCCTGCAGAAGTTCATTGAGAGCCAAGAAGATGAACTAGAGGAACAACAGAAGGGGCATTTTATCTCCTATCCAGAGCCTGCCAGGGAGCAACCATCATCTGAGGACAATCAACCTATATTAGCTTCCCATCCTCCTGTGCCTACCAATGGTATTCAGCCTTGTATGAGCAGTTGTGGAGTGGAGCAGGATATCTGCTACAAATTTCAAATAATTTTCCACTCATTCTATGAGCCTGTCAACGAGTACATGGAGTGGCATTTCCTTTATGACTTGGAGTCGCCATGTTTTATCTCAACTTCAGCCCTTGGAGAAAATTTGAAGGATGTAACTGTTCTATTGTCATGGTTACATCATCTGCTAGTGATCACCGACAGAGTAAATCATCTTCCATTTAGGAATTTACTTGATTGGCTATGGCTGAAATTTGCTTTCATTTAGGACCATGTAAAGTTTGACTAGTTTAGGATTGTACATAAATAAGATCCTTGGAGCCCTTGTAGGTTTGTTTTCATTTTATTTTTCAGCATGTATTCCTCAGCAGGGTGTTTTTGAGCTTGACTCCATAACCCAATAGAAGGTTACTGGAGCTGCAAAAGAAGGTCTTATAGCCTCATGATGCAGGAGCATCTCTCCATGCCATCCAGCCAGCCAACCACGTCAGCGCGCACACATTCAAAGGATGAAGAGAGGCGCAACCTCATTTGAAATTTGAAATTGAATGTAATTTAATGTCTTAGGCTGGTGAGCCATGGAAGTCGTGCCTTTGTGCAGGCGTTAGATAGGATCGGCTTTAATGCTAGATCGGCTGAGATCTAGTTCTGGATAGCAGACTAGACAACCATTGAATGTAATTTATTAGAGTAGGTGAACCTGGAGGGAAGCGCTCGATTGAGCACTGAGGTAAAAGAGATTTGGAGATCTCATTTTTGAGTTAGTATGGTGGTAGTAGGAGAAAAAGAGCCGAGAGAGATCAGGAACACCATTGTAAAGATACAGACATTGTTTCCATTTTTAATACAAACAACAGTTTTTCCTGCACATGTTCTGTGTTGAATGGATGTCTGTGTGTGTGTTCCATGTATATGCTAGGAATGTATGTTTATTGATGCATTATGCAGGAGTTGTGTTTGATTTTAGGGTTGAAGGTCTTTGAGGCTTCATACCAGGAGGGTGTGACAGAACGCTAAGGTTCTGAGAGCCGTGCACAGAGGATGAACTTCTGAACTCTGAGGAGTCAGACGAAGACGTGCTGAGGCATAGGACTGAGATCTACAACTCAGAAAGAAGACCTGTGAGCTTGTTGAACACCTCAGGAGGTAAGGCTGTGTAATTGAGAACACAGTTGCAGACATAATTCTACTGTGAATTCTGTAGAGCTCTGCCAAGTGGGCATTGAGCGTGAGCACGAGGTGCACAGAAGAAGAACTCTGCTGTGAGTTCAGAAGAAAGAATCACTAAGGATTCTGAGAGCTCTGCCAGGAGGGCATGGAGAAAGTGTGAGGAGTTCACGAAAGGAGACAAAATTGTTGGAGTGTTCTGTTGAAGAGAAGAGACTCCGCCAGGAGGGCGTCGAGCAAGTGTGAAGATAAGCATAGAAGAGAGGAAAGAACTCTTTGAGTTCTGGAGCTGAAAGAAGTGTCCACTGAGGGACTTTTGCGGGGTTATTGAAAACCCATAAGGACTCAGCGAGAGGGTCGCTTGAGCAGAAGGATAGCCAGGAAGGCATCCATTTCAGTCTCCATTTGTGGGAGGAGAAGAAGGACAAAAATCCCCCAAGGGGTCTGAGTACTCGTAGAAGCTCAGGACAGAGAGCGCTTTGCGCGCAAGGACTTCGCAGGAGAGTGCAGGAGTCGGAAGAATCCTTTAAGGATTCAAAAGGAGGCAAAATATCAGGAAGGGAAACATTGTATACGCGCAGTGGTGAAGCTCACAGTCGAGGAGTTCACAGAGAAAAGAAGACAAGGCAGAGGCCTTGGAAAATCTAAGTTCTCCCAAGTCTGAGGAGAAATTGTGCAAGCTCAGGCGGAGCAGCATCCATCATCAGATCGGCAGGAGAGAATAGATCTGGACCGTTGAAGATTCACGTCCAGGGGAGCGCCAAGAGAAGCGCACAGGAGCCTACAACAGAAGGAGACCGACAGCCGTCAGATCTTACTCGGAAATCCCATCAGTCATTGGATTGGGAGGATTTGCGCGGAGGTTAGCCTATGGAGGAGGAGCGCACGAGGAGGATTTATTTGAGCCGTCAGATCTTGGATCAGATCGTCGACAGCCGTCAGATCTGCAAGAGTCACGTGGGAGTTAACCCTGTGAACAGGAGGAGAGAAGTCCCGACAGGCATCGGCATATCGGCCATCGAGAAATCAGAGTTCTCGAGGTCATAAGGATCGGGACATTAGGAATCTTGAATCAACGAAAGGATCTGAGTCGTCCATATGAAGAGGGACACGTGTCACGCGATCATCCGTATCGGAGATCCGAGGCACCAGGTATCGGGACATCGACCATCGGAGAATTGGGATTCTCGAGGTCATAAGAATCGGGACCCCTCAGGTCTCGAACAACGATTGAACCAGAACCGTCCGTTTGCAGATACACGTGGCGGGGATCCGTAGAGAGTCGGCATAGCCGTCATCGAGAAATCAAAATTCTCAAGGTCGAGGGAGCCAGGACAGCGGAAGTCCCGAAATCCCAACATAATCGGGACCGCCCACTTGGAGAGGACGCGTGGCAATCATCTAGCGTCATCGGCGAAAGTCCCGACAGGAGGTCGTTCATCGGCGTATCGAGAATCGGGATATTGGAGATCCCGGGCACAAAGGTTTCGTGCATTGCAGAATCGCGATACACGATTTCCCGATAAGGCCTAGGAGCGTGGGGCCACACTGACTGTCAGGAGGACAGGTGGCAGATTTTAGCGACAGGTGAAAGAACCGTTGACAGGTCAACGACCGAGACCCATCGGAGGATCGGGAATCGGAGAATTGCGAGTTCTGGGGACATGCGCATTGTGTCATCGAAAACACCGAAATACCGATAGGAGGTTTGATCACGGTCATGGGCAATGGTCATAAGGACCATCACATATCCGGGAAGGGGCTAGCGCATAAAGGAGCGCATCGGGTATCGGAGGATCGGTAATCCTAAGGACTTGTGAATCGTGACATTGCAAGTGCCGAAACTCCGATAGGTGCATATGGTTTTGGTCATATGAAGGCAGGTCATGTGGACCCAACATAGCTGGAAGGGGCTAAGGCTGAGAAGAGAGCTCATCGGGAAGCAGGGATTCGAGAGGTAAGAAATCTTCGACCCCAGAGATAGCGAAATCCCGACACCCGATAATTGGTTTTTCCTGTGGTGAATTTGGTCACGGTTCGTGCAGAGGCCGAGAAGGTGAAGGAAAGAGACCTGTGGATTGGGTCAGGAATTTGCACAGTGATTCCGGAGGGAATCTAAGGAGCCGCTTCGGCTCAACAGAAGAGGGGATTTTGAGAACGATCTTGTGAGCAGGAGGTCAGAGGTGAAGAAACCCTGCGGGGTGATAAGAAGACCATCTCTCTGCATCACCTCGCAGGGAGGACTCTATCCCCCATGGAGCCTAGTGTTATCACATATTATGGTATGGATTTTTTTCCCCACTGGGTTTGGCCCTTGGGTGGAAAAATGTGAAGAATGGGGTCAAAAACCCACTAAATGGCACTTATCCAAAGTCCGTCGGAGTGATGTGACCGTTTGGCGCATTGTGATAGGACGCGCACAAATCTGGGCGGCTAGGATCAACGCGCCTCGGATCGATGGTCGGTGGCCATATCAAGGCCTCAACATGTGCGATTGTTAAAAAAGGTAGAGCAGGTCGGGGAAAACAACCATGGTTTTTTTAGGTGCTACGTGTCAGCCAGAGACATACATTGGGCCCAAAAGCGGGGAGGAATCAAAATGCTTTTCATGACCCCGATATGCACATGCCCTATCCTAGGTTGACAAGTGGTCGCTCCACAACCATCCCACCGGAAGTTGTCACCCACTCCATCTCTCTCCTCTATCATTCACATCCCTCACTCCCCTTTCATTCCCTCACACCTGTCCTCCACTCACTGTCCCACCTGTCACCTCTCACCTCCTCAGCTCTTGCATGTGTCACCCCCACAGCTTCTTCCCATTCTCTGTGTCTCCTCCACCTAACCATCGCACACCAAGTAGCATGTCGTTGTGCCAATCATCCTACCAGACCCTCGTCCACGTTCGCTTCCTAGCCATCCCTGCAGGCATCCAACTCAACTCCAAGTGGAAGAATGTAGAGGTCGCCATATCTCACAAGTACAGAGATGACTCGGGCCTTTTGTATCCCGAAGAAGCAGTTATTAAGGTTGGTTGGTGGTGGTTGAACATCTTTTCCACCATAAATAGAAATTACAGGAAAGGACTGTAAGTTAGTGGGCTCATCAACAGGTTCATTTTGGGGCTCGTTGGCGTATGATAGAGGTTCACATCTAGACAGAGACTACATGCACAATTTGTCAAGAAGCATGCAGAGATAATGCCTTCAATGTTGCTACTTGGATATGCTTCCTTGATTTTGTTTTGAGTATCAATACTCAGTTTTGATATATTGTAAAGGTCTTTGGTTGAGCAGAGCTCCCATTTTGTAATGTTTTAGCACTAGAACTGTGTCTGGTTATGTAGTCGATTTGAGACTTTCAGTTAAT
Source organism: Picea glauca (assembly GCA_000966675.3). Lineage (NCBI taxonomy): Eukaryota > Viridiplantae > Streptophyta > Pinopsida > Pinales > Pinaceae > Picea > Picea glauca. The sequence continues at coordinate 196,790 of JZKD02S0892539.1, read as the reverse complement.
AGAAGTCAGTTTCTTTCCATCTCTATGTAAACACAGTTTTAAGACACTTGAAATTGGAGGATCTAGTCAAGGGTTATTATGCTGCTATAATGTAGGTTTGATTACAATAGCATAGTGACCAGTTTTAATCATCTCTCCTTGTTATCTTTTTCCCTCCCGCACTGAATGGATTGGGATTGGAGGATCTAGTCGAGTTGTTATGGCCACATAGTGATGTAGGTTTTATCATTATGTTGTTGGAACTGTGTCATTTGGGCACATTTTAGTGTCTGAAACCTGGGCATGAAAGCATCATTGAGCTTGAGTTTATCTTTTTCAAGTTGTTGGAATGACGGATGCCCATAGCAGTCTTGTTCTCATTTTCTCATTAAGTCTTCCCTCTGCTCACCTTTAAACTCAACCCACTGACTGAAGTTAATGTGGCCCTCACTTCCCTATGCATTTCTTGTCCGGTTCTGTGTTATAGCATCATTCTAGTGCTGAGTTTTGCCCATTGACCACCACCCATTTAAACCAACAACCACCTAAACACTAATGGGTACTAGGCTTACCCATGCTACAATCTAGGGGTGACTTCTAGTGCTAACACCCACTAGCGCTCATCCACTAGGGCCAGATAGATAGGGAGGTCATATCTTTGGTTCACTGCATTACATAGAAGAACTAGATATTCACACGTTCACCTCTGCTTGTCCACAGGCACGTCCACTCTACATATCTTCTTTCCCACTACCTCACACAGGAGAATCATATGGATTTTTCTCGTCAACTCTGCTGCTCAGAGGAGGCTAACACATCATCTTCATTTCTGTTCACATGACGATGCACCCAACATTTTGGGATTTCACACGTTCACCTTCTTCTCAGCCACATGCATGTCCAACTCAACAGATCGCCTTTCCCATTTGATAATCATCTAGAGTTATTCTCAACTCTCTGAACGGAGTAGGTCATCTCTACGTTCCTAGCTCTGTCTCAGGAAGGAACCACGTACCCTTCTTAGGGGATTTCTCCCAGGTTTGTAAGTTGAGAGAAAGACTTACATAGATGCAATGATCCACATCTAGGATTTCTCTCTAGTGCGCCCTGCGTTGGTTTCTTTCCATGGCGATGGAGGAAGTACATCGGTCAGTCCTTTTGCACATGTGTGCACTTACTCTCTAGCTTCCTTCTTATTGCGACACTCCTCTCACTTGTTTGCATGCTTTGATATCTCATGTCTAGTGCTCTTTCACTCTCTCAGTCTCTCTAGCTCCCACTGAGGTCTCCCTTTTCTCACCTTTGCCTCACCCTCACATACGTTTAGTTATGCCTCACCTTCGCGGGAAGCCAAAGAGAGTTCCTCTTTGGTACCAGAACAAAGAATCCATGGCCAGCCGACACCCACCTATCCTCCCTCCTACGCTTAGCTCCTCGCCCACGTCATCCACTCAGTCCTCCCTAGGTGAAAGTAGGCTTTTGCCTCTGTCATCGTTGTCAACTTGTAGCATCAAGTGGTTTTATCTACAGGGTAATTCTCTGGGCTATGCTCTTGCCCAACTACCAGATTTGGCCTCGACCTCTCAGCCAACCCTTTCACGCCTAACTATCCTTCCACCCCTCGCTCCCTCGCCACCACCATATGCTCCCCCATAACCACCTTATGTGCCTTCTCTAGATGATTTCAATGCTCAATCGGAAGATTTACAATTGGAAGCGCCTCCGGGCCAAACTCTTCGCCACTCAAATTGTGCCTCATGCCTAGGACTCGGAGACTCGATCTCGATTCTTCAATATTTGGTCTTTGTCGTTCGTAAGGATGTTAACGACCTCTTTTGGCTAGAACAACTGGACCAATGCGTAGAGAAAACTAATTCTCTGCTTGCGACCCTACTCCGCTCCCTGCACTCACCAGAATTGGGCATCAATGCCCCAACATCTTCAGGGGTATTTCTTTCTCCAGACATCTAGGGGGATAACGAACGAGACGTGGACAAGCGAGTCGGGGAATACGATAACAAGAGAGGGACAGACACCATGGCAGCCGGCAAGCGCACAAGTGTCAGATTGCTTGTTTTATTTTGACAAATGTTAGTTGTTTTGGGGAGATTCTTCATAGGCGGTCGGAGTCTAGTACTGTCAATCTTTTGAGTCTCTCAGATTATAGTCTTTTTTTGTTTTACAGTATGCAAGACTGGTTCAGTCGAATCGGTTTCCCCATGGGGCAATTCAGACAAGTATGCTTAAATTCCAATGGATCATATAGTCATGGGTCTGGCTAAGTTGGTTTCCCTTCGGGGAAACTCAGTACAATCAAACTCTGATATCACAGTCGATACTGTAATTTTTCTCCATGAAAGGTAATATATAAATTCTTACTTAAATTTATTTTTTCTCATCATTACTTGTATAATAATATGTTTATATCCATATCTTTATTTCAATTAAATATGTCATAAATAGCGAGTTAAATATGCCAAAAATCGACAAAAACAAAAAATGTCATAAATTGTAAATTAAATAAGTCATAAATTGACCAAAGAAAACACTTATGTAATAAATTTATTTTTAAATTAACATAATAAAATAGGATTGTGTTTTTTTACAAAATTTATATTATTTCTCTTTTATTATAAGAATTAAATATTTTTTATAATTATGTAAAAACAATTATTATTTTATTTAAAATTTATATAAATTTTAATAAAATATTTTATTTCCATATTTATAAAATCATAATCTACAACTCTACCTTAGCTAGTTCAAACTACGAGAATCATTCTTGCATTAAGGACATTAAGTACGGTATCCTTATCATCTTAATCTACTCTTAATGCCTTATGAGGAGGCCTCCTCCTCTCTATCGTTGCAATTGATGGGATTCACTCTAAGATAATATCATCTTGTCAAAAGGGAGGGTAAATCAGGGAAAATCTTGGATTTGGACACTGGGCTTAAATGGATAAGTTCAAAAAGTACTTGACCATAACCTTTCAAATAATTGATTCTCTAACCATAGAATAATTCTTAGTGGTTTCAACAAGTTGTCATTGAGTGATCACTTCCACTAGTATCAGACATCCAAACATCAAAAAATGTATGTCGACATTGAATCTTTAATAATACCTATTGTGAAACTATTAATCACCCAGAGTGATCACTTCCACTAGTATCAGAGATCAAAACATCGAAAAATGTATGTCAACATTGAATATTTAATAATACCTATTGTGAAACTACCAATCACCTCGTGCCAGTGTTGATAGTTTTGACCCAAACCCTTTCAGAGTCACTTTTGAAGCTCTCTTGCTCCTAACTTTTGGGAACAATGTTTTGTGGTTTTTGAAATAAGACTCTAAGACAACATTTTTTCCTTATTAAAAACCATTCATAACGAATAAAAAATAAGACCTTAAAATCTAAGAAGAAATAGATATAAAAGACAACAAAGTTACATAATGAAAAATTACTTTTTTCATTAAAAGACAATCCATATTACAATCAAATGCTTCATCACTCAGCTATATTTATTGCCTAAGCACCACCATTGAGTTGGGTAAATATTGATTACAATCAAATGCTACACCACATAGCCATAGTTGTTGATATTCACATATCCACACATTATACATGTGGCCCCTTTATTGTTAGACCGACCACTATTATATATACATTTACCATTGCATATACTTTTAACCCCATATATGCTCCCCTTGGGGTCATATCATATACATTTAACCCCATATATACCCCCCTTGTGGTCATATCATGCTATGTATATGGTATTTTTTAAGGATACTTGGATTCACATGTCCATGCAAAAAGGACAACATGGTCTCAATGGGATACACAATCAAGAGCTTAATTCCTCTAGCCTTTTGCTAAAACAATACAAAATTGAGAATTGACTCAACAAATAACATGAACACTTTTGTAATAGTCCTTATGGTTCAATTTCCAAACATGACCCTTCACACATAGTTATAAGTCTGCAATCTTTCTCCCTCATATAGGTCTAGGTCTATCATAATTTGTCATCACACAATTCCAATTCCATCCAATTGGATAGTGGGATATGAACTTAAGTATTCATGTATCCTACTTCTCTCTCCTCAAAATAAAACACTAACTTCATCCATCACGAGTCTTTCAAATCACATTACAAACTCTAGCAAAGTAGAAATCCATAACTCCCACAAGACAAACTATTGCTTTCAAACAAATCCTTGTATATTAAGAATACTCAGCACAAATAACTTCCTCGGATGCTTGCTTCAAATGACAACATAAGTGTCCAACAAATGAAATGTATGCATGAATAAATGAAATGTGTGTATGAATAAAATATAAATAAGAATGGATGTAGTATGAATGTAAAATTTTTGTGGAACAATATATAACCCTATGTTGCTTGAAATATGTATTTATAGACCTTGGGTAGTAATTAAGGGAAGTCAACATTCAACAAAAAGTTTTGAATGGATGAATAAATGAATATGTATTTGAAATAAGAATTTATAAATCTCGGTTAATTATTGAGGCAACTAAACAAAAAGTGGTTATGTGGATAGTATAAGGTCAACCCTCAAAATTAAAGGAACATTATTTTACTCATCTTCTTTTGGTAGTTTGAATACAATATATCAGTAAGGATAGGTGTATTTGTACTCATTAGTTAATTATTGAGGCAACTCAACAAAAAGTGGTTATGTGGATACTATAAGGTCAACCCTCAAAATTGAAGGGACATTATTTTCATCATCTTCTTTTGGTAGTTTAAATACAATATATAGTTAAGGATAGGTGTATTTGTTCTCATTGAAGTGTGAAAGTAATCACCCCTAGTAGCTTAGACACATTACTTCTTTATCTTCTTTTAGCAATTTAATTACAATATGGATAAAGGTAGATATATTGTTCACTGGGTCTTTTAACCTTTTTGTTAATCTCTAAAAGTAATCAATTTTTTCTTATTTTAATAAAACATAAAACATAGAGCATTTCCCATGGTAAATATAACAAATAGAAAATATTATTTTTAATAGGTTGTACATCTACAAAATATAATATTGATCTTGATTTTCCTTAATTTGGATGATGAATTATTAAACTATCAAATTTTTAGAGTGTCATATGAAACATGTCCACTCTACATCAAAAATCCATATAATGATGAATTGTTAAACTATCAATTTTTTAGAGTACCACATGAAACCTATCCACTCTACATCAAAATTTAAATTGTTAAACTATAAAAAAAAAATTAGAGTACCATATAAAACTTATCCACTCTACACCAAAATTTGGATGATGAATTATTAAACTATCAAATTTTTAGAGTACCATATAAAACATGTCCACTCTAAACCAAAAATTCATATAATGACGAATTATTAAATTTTTAGAATACCATATGAAACCTATCCACTCTACACCAAAAGTCCATATAAAGCATGTCCACTCTAATGTTACTAATTCAAAAGTCAAGCATGTCCACTCTAATGTTACTAATTCAAGTTGAATAGATGAAAAATTATTCAACTATAAGAATTGGGCTTCTATTCTAATAACCCATATAAAAAATATTCATAAATATTAATTTTTTATTTATAATAATATTGCTAATAAAAATTGTTTTTTATGTTTAAATAGTTCTACTTTTAAACATGTATTTTTAAATGAATTAAAAAAATTAAAATCAAGTCATGGCATTTTAAATATATTTTCATTTTGCTTTAATGAAACTTAAATATGTATATTATCTATCATAATTTAAACAATAAATAAATTTTAAATTTAATATAAATAAATAATAAAATTATGTGTTTAAATGTTTAAGGTGTATTAAAATTTTGAAATTAGTTATTAAAAAAATTTGAATCAATAAATGAATTTTAAATTTAATATAAATAGATAGTAAAATTATGCGTTAAAATGTTTTAGGTGCATTAAAATTTTGAAATTAGTTATTAAAAAAGTTTGAATCAATAAATGAATTTTAAATTTAATATAAATAGATAGTAAAATTATGTGTTAAAATGTTTTAGGTATATTAAAATTTTGATATCAGCTATTAAAAAAGTTTGAATTTGAATTGTAATTTTGAATTTTCCAACCTAACATAAACAATAGCTTGCACTCAAACCCTTTTACCAGTCCTTTTACCAATAGATATAAATCCTTCACCAAAATAATCCTGACCATATGGACATGATTACTTAACCAAAATGATCCTGACCATATTTACATAAAGAAATTAGAATCATTTTAACTAAATGCAGTCCTTTTTCCCATAACCTTATTTGCCACACTTGAAACAAGGCGAAGCACCATTGCTCCCTAAACTTCCTCCTTCGTAGTTAGGTGTAAAATCATTAGTAGTAGCCGACAGAGATATTTGTCGAAAACAATTCATCACGCCAACCATTTGAAAGAACCACAAGATCCTTCTCCCTCCAATACAACGAAGCTAAAAATGTCAAGAGAGCCTCATAAGATGTTATAGATGTTCTGAAGTCCAAGATATGATACCAGAAAATGTACTTGTCACCTGCTACTCGTATCAGAATAGAGCTTTACTTCTAAGGACAAATACAGATTATTGTAAAAAGCTATTACATGAAGATTATATGTTGCACGACTTTCACTCAACCACCCAACAAAAGTGCATAAAAAAATAGAATGGAAGTCTCATGCTTATCGCAACCAAAACTCACAGACAATCACAAACACAGAAAAACAGAAAAAGAAATTATAAATTTTTGCAATAGAAATAAACTGTTACTGAACCCAGATCAAGTGAACATTAAAAAGGAAGAAAATTCACATGCCTTGCAAATAAAATTGTTCTTCCTTTTTAACAATTGGATCATGATTGAAATCCTTGATCTTTGTCATTCTTCTTGGAATGATTTCCATAGATGAATAATTAAAAGTTTGTCCAACAATAAAGAAAACTGAGTTTAGAGCCGAAAAATATAATAGATAGACTACGCCCAACAACAATTCCATATGCAGACTTCATTCCATAAATACAATGCACATATAACCCTATAAACTGAAAAAGCAGACTGCCTTTACTCTGCTTGCAATCTTTCATCTCATCTCCCAAGTCCTTCTGGGGAACAATTTCACCTTAGCAGGTAGATAGAGAATGATATTGAACGTTTCTTTTATTTTCCTTGATCTTGATCTTGATTCTTGGTTTGACAATCGTGCAATGCATAGTATCCAGCCTATATGTCGGTCTGCTCGGACACTAGTTTGATGCTGACTCTGCAGTTATATGACTACATCATTGTGGGCGGGGGAATGGCAGGCTACACATTGGTAGCCACACTATCTCAAAATTTCATAGTATTGTTACTGGAATATGGTGGGTCAGGCCATATATTGCCAAAGTTCCATCTCCAAACTTCATTTCATTAATACAATATCACAACCTCGTACACACTGGAGTTTGAGTCGGTCATGGAGTAATTTATTCTTGTATTCTGAGCTCAGAGTTGGTCATGGGAGTAGGTTATGCTTGAACTATGAGCTTGGAGTTGGTCATGGAAGTAATTTGTTCTCGAACTCTAAGTTCTAGGGCCGCCCCTCGCTATCACCCACTAGGGAACTGCCTAGAACATGACCATAAAATATAGAATCAAACTGTCTTCTAGTGAATTCAGACCTTTCAACACTATTGAAACAGTGTAGGATTTCACCCACTTCTGAGCAATCTTCTCCAGGCATCCGTGGGAAATGGTAGATTCTTTCTCCAACCTCTTGGAGCTGAGCTTGCAACTCCCACACCATAATTCAAACTTCTTACAGTGAGCAGATCGGAAACACTACTGGAGACTATGCCTCTTCAATTTTGAATGTTTGCACCTGGTTGTTGGAGGTTGATGACGATCCTCTTCAATTTTGAATGTCCAAGCCTAGTTGTTGTATGTTAATGACGATCGGGACTTGAATTTGATAGGTGTGAACCATAGGTGGATAGCGGAAGGTGTCGAAAACAGAGAGCACTGGAAAATGCAAACAGAAAATGGAAATGAAAACAAAAATGGCACAGGAGGGCAAGGGTCACTGGAACCATGAACGAATGTTGAGAGAGAAAAGGTATAATAGATAGACTACCATAATATAAAATATAATTAGTAAATAGATTTTAAAATATATTATAAGATATAATCAGTTTGTAGAGAGAGATTATTTTGTTCTTAAATGATAAGATAAGATATAACTAGCACAGCCACATAATTGTGACTGATCAACGTCCAAAGGTTGATAAGATGAAAATAATCCTTAAAAGAATACATTAAATTTTATTATTGATTAACAAATAAACTGTTGGGTTTCATTTATCTGGTGTTAATATTTTAATTTCTATTAATCTCTTAGGTGGCAATCAGTTAACTATCAAAGTAATTTTTAAATATGATTAGGTAAATGTAAAAAAGTAAACACATAAACTAATGTCTTTATAATAGCTAGGAAGTTAATGATTGAAATCACAGCCATTTATTTTGTGTGATTACTAAGAATATTCCAGTCATATTTAATCATGTCCATAGAAAACTTACTAAGCACTAAACCCCTATTAAATCTGCCCATTGTCAATAGGTATACGCCTTTCGGCGTAACTAGCATTAACCATATTAATATAGTCGTACATTTAGCACATTAACAATGTTTTTCCCTAGTATGTGTTAAATATATGAACACATTAATATTATTAGTGTGGTTTTTGCTAGTAAACACATTAACATTAACATAAAAATATTAACATAAATAAATATTATACTATAATATTATAGTATATTAATTAATACTAATGTTTGTATTAATTTATATTAATATAATATATGTATTAACTTATAATAACAAAGTTTATACAAAAGCAAGGAAGGTAGGTGTGGGGTATTGTATGGGCCCAGAGGACACATAGTTTTTGAATTCTAGTGGAATATAGGAATCACCACCAACAACAAGGTAGAAATGTATGCTATGTACCACGGCATCCAATTAGTCAAGCATGGGAAAATCTCAAGTTTAAATATAAATGGTGATTCAAAAAATTTGATCAGAGTTTTTATTCGAAACTCCACACCAAAGGATACACAATTAAAGAAGATCGTGGATCGTATTAGACTCTCTCTCAGAAATATCCAAGTGAACTTCTTTCACGTGGTTAGAGAATACAACATAGTCGCATACGAAATGGCTAACTTGGAAATAGGCAAGGCCCAAGGTTTTATGTGGGCTGGTGGTGTTGTAGGAAAATCTCCCTGCGAAGAGGTAGATTTCCTCTTGAGAGCTAGACTCTTAACTCTAAAACAGAAGGTAGTTAACATGGACACTGACTTCCTTTTAGATCTAATCAAGCTGATGAACAAAAGAGAAGGAGGAAAGCATGTACCTTATGAGCATCGTTTGTCCCTGCAAGGGCCAGGATGTGCTTCGATCTTGAGCTCCTTGGTAAATCCTGTAAGACAAACAAAAGTACAAACAACTTCCTACTCTACTGAGATTAGCTAAAACATAGATCCATCTATTGTAGACAACTTATATGAAACAAGTACAAGTTTGAAAGAAACAGGCCAAGCATTGATTATATTGATGAGAACAAAGTGTTACTTACAGCCATGGATGTAGTGCAGCAGCTTCACCAAGCTCTCCTTGTCCAAACCCTTGCTTAAACAGTCCACACACAGAATGATGATGCTCCAAATGACATCTTCTTCATGAGATCATAAGTTAGATGCTTCACAATTCTTTCCATCTCCCCTTCCTCCATGGAAATTCCTCATTATATAGGATTTGGAGGCTTAACCACCATGGAGAGGATCTCTCATAAGATCCACTAAGAAAGGGATCTCTAAGATATTTAGGGAGAAAATATCTCTTAAGGATTTTGGG
>JZKD02S0892539.1:151407-186852 GCA_000966675.3 Picea glauca | reverse complement strand
TTTATTTTTCATGAATATTAATAATAATTCATGTGCACTTGATTCTCACACTTAATCAATTCTTTTTCCATGAATATTAATAATAATTCATGTGTACTTGGTATTTTGGCCTTCAGGTAATATATCTCTCCTCCACATTGACTAGGGATTGTGACATAGGTTATTCCATGGTGTAAAGGTGTATGAGACACTTATATGACACTTTATGACACTTAAGGCAAGGTACCTAAGTGTGCAAATTTCATGTGTAACAGAATGCCCCCTAAAGTGTGAGGTCGGAAGAGAGAATGATGGCCGAAACACTTTACAAATCTTTAAAGCAAGGGTTTGGACTCGGACAACCTAGTAGAAGCTGCAAACAAACATCCAACAAATATTATGACATATTTCATACCCAAGGCAGGAACACCTATGCTTGGGTGATAAAGACTTGCAAGATATGGCCGCCATAAAATACACTGCGGATCCATAATTATATTGATAAAAGGTACATCCACAGAGGATACAGTGTGGATCTATACTCCTATGACCTAAATTGATCGTAGCCATGAAGAATACACAGTGGATCTACGAGATGACAATACATAGCCATGACCAATACAAAGTGGATCTATGTGACAGTATATGTGTCATTGTTCAAGAGAAACTTCGTCGCAACCTGGGAAAAGTACATATTAGAGTGATCACTCAACCCAGGGTCTTCTTACCGATCCTGATGTAGTACGAATCTAACCATGTGAATAGATGTCCTGATGTCGAACATGGCAGAAACCACTTGATTACTGGTCAATGATGTAAAGCGTTAACAAGCGCGAGGGAAATCACCATTGATGTCAATGATTCCCAAGGTACACTAGTACATTCCAACGAATGTGAATGGATGAGCTGAAGTCAAAAATCCGTGGAATCATCCGATCAGAGGTCAATGATGTAAACCCATTGTCGAACGTGAGGAGGCCTACCATTGAGGCATGCAGGTCCCAAAGTACTAATTGGTTTCTAAGTCTGGTTCCTGGATAATGTGTTGAAGTCGACAGGAATAGACTCGTCGAAGGAGGGCCTTGATGTATTCCCCGTCAACGACACGAAACGGACACAGAGATGTCATTGGTAGATCAAATGAACATGGACTGACATGGGTATTGAGACAAGATATTTGTGATGGTTGACTCTTGAGGCGGATACTTCCCTTGAACACTGAGGCACAACAGCAGAAACATGACATGGACCAAAACACGATGATGCAATGGATACTGTGACTTTCGTCGTGTGACACAAAGGAGTAAGAAAAACTCAGAGGATTGGTTCAGTGCAGAGGTTTAGCAGATTAAAATGTGAGCAAAGACAAAGTGTCGTGTTCAAGGGAGGCTCTAAGAGTTACTGGTAATGTTCTCAAAAACTGCTTGGCTTGCTTCCTTCAATTTTTTCCCCATCCAGATAGACGAGTACCTCTTTTTAATTTAACGAGCTCAAGGTAACACATGCTCGATATAACTCACCTTTGGTAAGTTCCTCTTCCTTTGTTTAATGAACTGGAAGAAGTAAGAGTTTGGTCCCATATGGGCCCTTCAATGTATGATTGTTTAACGAGTCCATAGAAGGTAAACTCGGTGGTTTTTCATATTTAGAGAGTCTGAAAATGACTTAAAGACGAATCCAATGTAGTCATTTTTCGTAATGTTAGTCTCGCGAGGCCGAAAAAGAGATAAATTATCACTCAAAAGATGCCATTTCAAACCTTTTAACGAGTGGGAAAGGAAGCAAGATCACTCGACAATCTTTTCATATTTAGAGAGTCTGAAAAAAGCTTAAAGAAGACTCCAGGGGGTTCCTTTTTCGTGTATCCATACAGGGCCGAAAAAGAGATAAAAGTTTACCCGGATGCATTCTCATGTATTTACGAGCACAAGAAAGAACAAAGACTAAGCTCGGTATGCCCCCAGCTTGAAAGCTAGTGGCTTAACTCCAGAATGATCATCAAAGGATGGAGACATGTCGTCCAAGCTTCAATTCATTCACCGACTTTGAGGTTGTCACCAATTTCTCTACTGGAGGAGAAAAAGGAGAAGGGTGGATGAAAAGAAGGTTCAAGAGATGTGACTATTTCATTTTTTAACGAGCTTGACACGGGAAAAGAATTATGCTCAAGGTTTCAGGTTTGATCCCCAGATTGTTGTCTCATTTTTTAACAAGCTTTCTACAAAGAGGAAAACTATGCTCGTGACCTCTATTTCATTTTTTAACGATCTTGCTACAGAGAGGAAAAACTATTCTTGTAGCCTCTGTTTCATGTTTTAATGAGCTTTCCACAGAGAAGAGAAACTATGCTCGTAGCTTCTTCTTGATCATGGCTTCCAAGAGGATAATGCTCTAGAAGGATACCATGTCAAGGGACAAAACTCGGCCATGGCTTCCAAGAGATCTTTGTTGGATAGAAGATAATCACTCTGGAAGGAACACATGTCGAGGGTTGCGATAGGGGTAAGGAGAGTGGGCTCCAATATCCCTATAGAAGAAATCACCATATCAACTACCGGATCCAAATCATCGGAAGTCAAAGGTATGGGAGATGATAGAAAATCAACATCGGGAGGGGAGATAGATTGTATATCGGCCTGAATTTCTTCATGAGGGGGAAGAAAAGAGGATCGATGATGGTTATCATCCCGAGGTAGCTTGTCGATGCTCAACATTTCCATGATAGATTCATCCGAGGGAAAATTTGGGGAAATGTAATCGATCGCAGACGGTAAGGAACTCAACCGTGATTACATCGAGGAACTGTCAGGTGCCAATAGATGTTGGTCATCCGACGAAGGAGAAGCGGATTGGATAGAAACATATGATGTTTCGGCTAGACTAAGTGACATAGTGTCACCTAGTGCATCGAATTCCAACGGACGAGGTACAATCCAAGGGTTAAATGATTCCAAAGATTGATAAGCCGTGGTCGAAATCATATCAACGATGGCAATGTGATGTGTAGTTGGTGGAAGTGGTGTAGGGAAGGTACCCATGAGGCTAGAATATTTCAGTAAGCCAACACCAACGCTTTCATACGTGATCTTGTGGTCTCCCAAGAAAGGAATATTGTTGGTAGCGGGAGCACGAGCATCGGTTGTGCAGAAATCCAACTGATCAACAATGACAATTTTTCCCTGATGAGGAAATTGTACACATCGAAAGACCGACGAGGCAATGGCAGTCATAGCATAAAACCAACTTCTTCTAAGTAACAAGTTGTAATTGAGGGGAGCATCGACCACCTCGACATCAACAATAACAGTTTTGCCACCCAATTGGATGGGAAGGGACTGTAAAATCCCATGGGGATGAAAACCTTTCCCATCAAAGGTGCGTAACATCATTGGGGATTTGTTAAGGGCAGGTGATTTTAAACCTTTCCAACACGTCAAAGACATGACACGAGTTGAGGCTCCCTCATCCAGAATAGTTCGGTGTATTTGTTGATTGTGAACAACAACATCAACTTGGAAAGCAAGTTGGTGGGAGAGTCGAGACGCATAATTATCCAGGTTAAACATGATATGGTTGGACGACTTAGGATCAACAGTGACAATAGCAGCCAAGATCATTCTACATTGACCGAGCCAATGCTGTAGAACTTCTAACCCAGACATAGCACACAGTGCTTGAGCCAAATCTTCAACAATGTTGTATTTATGGGGAGCACGTGAACTAGGATTAAAGGTAGCTTTACGTATAGTGATCTTAGGAGGGCATAAAAGAGAGTCGAACGTGGGTTTCTCAATCTGAAGTGGTCCAGACAGAGGATTAATCGATGGAAGACTAACGAAGGACGGTGATGGATCCGGTAAAGTACCAGCACTGTTAGTGTCTTTTCCTTTGTCAGGTTTACCTGGTGTGTCATATGTCTTAGAGAGAGTGTTCAAATTAATCCCATTAAATATATAAATATGTGCACTCGACGAGACCTCATCATTAGGATGGCTAGAACTGCCCCCAGGAGAGGGGGTTTGAGAAACCATGGATTGTTGTTGTGGAAAAGGTTGAGTAAGCACAGTGGGTTGTGACTTTCCTTAGAAAATTTTGGCCACTTCATTGCGAAGTGGACAGTCTCAAGTGTAGTGATCGTCACCACAAATGATACACGAGAATTTCAGTTTCTGTTGTGTTCTCTTTTCGGTAGCAGGTGTTTGAGCTTGATTTTTTGGTTGTTCATGGTTATTTTTTGATTTATTCTTTGTCTTCATCTTACCTCCAGATTGTTGTGAAGGGGAAGATTGAACTGCATTCACCTCAGAGATCTAAGTTTGGGGGGAGGTAGAGGAGAGTGTGGTTGATTGGGAAGTAGATTGAGTTTTGACAGAACCAATAACACCATCCGCATGAGATGAAGATGACAACTTAAATGGATCGGTATTAGCTCAAGAAACATTCGGAAGCAAATCATACAAAGTACCAGATTGTGAATAAACAAAGTCTAAGTATTGAGCCCGAGCAATGGCTTCTTCCTCAGTGACCGCGCCACCCATAGCGACATCGCGAGCGATCGGGGCTAAAAGTGATTTAGTAAACCATTCCACCAATAATATGTCAGGAATTCTTACCTTGATCATCCTTCGTCGTCGTCTCCACTCATGAATATGGTCAGAGATATGCACTGAGTCAGTTTGATGAAGGGAGGTCAAAATTTCAATACCCATCTCGTAGCGAATAGGTAGTTGAAAATGCATGAGGAAAGACATGGCAAGGGAATTGAAATTATGAAAAGAAGCACGTAGTAGTTCAATATACCACTTTGTTGTCGAGCCTGTAAGTGTTCGCTGGAAAAGATGCAAACATATAGAATCATCCATGAGGGAGTTTGATGAAAACCACAAATGGAAATTCATCACATGGTTGTTTGGATCTTCGCCAGATTTTTCATCAGATTTCGGAATATCAGAAGGAAGTTTAGCTGGAATGACTGGCCAAACCGGTGAATGAAAAATAGGATCATTCGTTAACCGAGACAAGTCTGGGAGATCCAGAGTCGCAAGGAAAGGTAACTATCGGTTAATCTTTGGATGATACTGGTGCGGCATAGGAACACCAGTAGGACCATAAACTGGGTTAGGTGGATAGTTGTAACCAGTAGGTCCTCCTACATACGGTTTTTGCTGGCCAAGATAAGCAGGATTCAATGATGGATGAGAAACATTTGCATAACCCGATGGGTTCTGAGCATTATAAGCTGGGTGATTTGCTTACCCATGAGGAGGATAAACATTTTTCCCTTGAGGATGGTAAGGAGTAGACCCTGGAGGCGGATACACATTAGACCCATGAGGAGGATAAGGTTGTGGTCCCGGAGAACTCCAGATGGTGTTTGGGATGCCGCCCGAATAAGGTTGTCCGTAAGATGTTCTAGAAGGGACATGATTTGATACTCCTCCTAGGGGGTTATGATATGAGTGCCCCCCAATGTGGGGTTGAATAAAAGTGCCTCTTGAAGATACTCCCCAGGATTGTGAAGGGTTCCCAACAAATGAAGGTTGCCCTCCTGCCAGCGGTGGATTAACGACCAGGGTATGACTGGCAAATGGAGGTTCTTCTCGAGGAGGAGCATGAAAAGGGGGCTGTCCCCCGGGAGGGGTAGGCCCGCCATAGAATGGTAGTCCTCCAGGAGGGAAAATTTTCTTAGATGGTGGTTTCCCTCCAGCCGGTTGTGTTTGGCTAGTAGGGGTCTGCATTCTCGGGTGAAAAGATGTCCTAGCAGGATCATGTTGAACATGTAAAGTTTGTAAAAATAGGGGTAGGGATTGAAGTGCCTTGGAGATGAGTAGAGGTGATGAGTCCAGCATTAGGATGGACTTGTGCTGACATAGCATAAGGGTGAATGACTTGATCGATTGGGTGATTCATGGTTTGACCAAATGGTCATGTTTCACTAGGAGGGTCATGAGGATGAAAGGGTTGTCGAAAGGATTCGAAATGCTCATAGAGATCACGTCCCGATGAAGTACTCCATACAGAACAAGTAGGTGTGGGATTGGTATCTATTGCGGTGCTAGGACGAACATGAGTCCTATACTCATCACCAAAGATTGGTTCTGTGGATCCCATATATGTTTCGGTAAAATTTCTCTCTAGTAATCGTGGGACCTCTTCATCTATGACGTTCCCAAGGGAGTATAAACGAAGGAAAAGTAGTTTGAGAGGGGTTACCGACACAGATGTAGTGTGAGGAGTGGTATTTTCAATCGTAACCAAAGCGCCTTCTAAGTTATCTAATGGAGGAGCAATAACACTTCCAGTGTCGAATTGATTTTCTACCTCTCTATGGTAGTTGTCTTCTGGAGGGTTAGGAGGTAAGGGTTGATATCCTTCTGGAGGCAGCCCTTGCATCCTACATGATCGGCGAAGACCTTTATCATCTACAGGATCAATTTTGGAGAATAACAGAACACACTAAAAATCTAGGGCCAACTAACAGAAAGAAAACAACATATGCTAATAAAATCTAGGAATCAACCAAGCAAACAAAACTTCTCTCGATGATCGTACTAGTTGGTGATAAAATCCAACGTCGCGTGATCAAGTCAAGAAGGGGATAGGATATGGTGGAATAGTTACAATGGAGACCTACTTAACGAACTTTCACCTTGGTGCAAGCTTCCACGCAGTAATTGTGGATTTACCCTCCAAGGAGCCCGAGTGAGTTTGACCAATGTATGTTCCAGGTAGAGTGAGACTTACCTTCACCGTCACCTTGTGTAAGTACCTAAGTATTATGGCAACTAAAGACACCAATTCACAGTTAGTCCCTGGGAGGGTACAGTCGACAGACCAATCTGAATGTATGGGCAGGATAACAAGTCTGAAATCAACCCGAGAGGCTCCCACACATAATCGTGGGTATACCTTCAAGTGACCCCCAATATACAATCCGACCACTACAAACAGTTGAACCACAGAGGGATAATCTTCGTAATTCGCCCGAATGCGACCTCATGTGTAATCCCTGTGTGAGAGGGGGATCCCAGAAAACTGATACGACAATTGGATTTGACTCTCCCTAGCTCAGGATGCTAATGTTTTTTTTGAAAACTTTGGAGAGTTGTACTCACAGTCTAATACAAAGTGCTAATCCTAGTCTAATGTTGGTGGAAGATACTAAAAATAAAAAATGTTCTAGATAATTTTTAATTAGCGTTCATTTTACAGTTTTTCTTTACTCAAAGGGTGTATGAAAGTGAAACGGATGGAATGATGACTCAATTCCCAAAAAATGCATAAAATATGATAAGAAATCGTTTCTTTTCAATGAATGCCTATTTCAGGGAAAGAGAAAGAGATGTTTTCACTATCAAACACTAATATGGAATGTCCTCAATCAATTTGTTCTCAATCAAATCTAATGTAATGCTAAAACATTTCAGAAATGCCTTCTAATATGCAATCCAATCACTAATATGTATCTTTGTTGTTTTTATGCGAATGATGATTAAGTCAATGCAAAACTTCCCCTATCAAGTAACCTTTTAGATCAAGGAGATTCGGACAAGCATAAGCATATTTCTCACAAACAACACACCCTCTTGCTATGATTGAAACAAGAAGAAAAAAGAAAATAAAAGATAACAAAGAAAATCAAACAATTCACACAAAAGAGATATGCGTAAGAAAAATGACCTCAAAGAACCAAATGATATGATTCACATATTTCTGATGCCCTTCCCCAGAGTTCCCGCTCAGTCAAATAAAAGAGAAGAAAGCGGTGGATTGATTGCAAGTTCTAAACAGCAGAAAAACTCAAAATAAGGAAGAAGGTCACAAAATCTGAACAACAAAGTGCTTATTTCTCAGAAAGCAGAGTGTCAAAGGTCAATAGGAAGAAGTATTGAAGCCCAAAGAAGCTCAGCAAGGGAAAAAACAGAGATTGAACTTTAAAAAAAACAATCCTGGAAGGTTTTTTTGCAGAGGAAAAGGTGGTGCTCTGGTGTAAGGGGCACCAGATCGTTATAACGCTATGTTCAAAGCCAACAGGGAGTGCCAGCACTCTGATAACAAGGCAAGGGAGCGTTGGTGTCTTAAAACCCGGAAAATTGTCCAAAAAAAAACAAAAACTCAGTTAAACTTTGGCATTCACAGTGTATGTGGTGGAATAAGGATTCAATCTACACATCCAATCAAAGATACAGGGTGAACAAGGTCTAAAAATAACAAAGGGTAAGACAAGGTCTATGAGGAAAACCAAAACTGAAAGTTTCGATTCGTTCCCCAGTGGAGTCGTCAATTTCTGTTGTAGGAAAACCTCCTTGCGGATAGGTAGATTTCCTCTTGAGAGCTAGACTCTTAAATCTAAGACAGAAGGTGCTTAACATGGACATTGACTTCCTTTTAGATCTAATCAAGCTGATGAACAAAAGAGAAGGAGGAAAGCATGTACCTTATGAACGTCGTTTGTCCCCTACAAGGTCTAGGATGTGCTTCGATCTTGAGCTCCTTCATAGATCCTGCAAGACAAACAAAAGTACAAACAACTTACTACTCTACTGAGATTAGCTAAAACATAGATCCATCTAATGTAGACAAACTTATATGGAACAAGTACAAGTTTGAAAGAAACGGGCCAAGCATTGATTATATTGATGAGAACAAAGTGTTACTTACAGCCATGGATGTAGTGCAACAGCTTCACCAAGCTCTCCTTGTCCAAACCCTTGCTTAAACAGTCCATACACAGAATGTTGATACTCCAAATGACATATTCTTCATGAGATCATAAGTTAGATGCTTCACAATTCTTTCCATCTCCCCCTTCCTCCATGGAAATCCCTCATTATATAGGATTTGGAGGCTTAACCACCATGGAGAGGATCTCTCATAAGATCCACTAAGAAAGGGATCTCTAAGATATTTAGGGAGAAAATATCTCTTAAGGATTTTGGGGAGGAAATATCTCTCAAGGATTTTAAGGAGGAAATATTTCAACCATCCATGAGATCTTCCACCTTCCCTAAAAAATAGGAAACCAAATGTGAGGTGGATTCCCACACTTAATTACTTTTTTTTTCATGAATATTAATAATAATTCATGTGCACTTGATTCTCACACTTAATCAATTCCTTTTCCATGAATATTAATAATAATTCATGTGTACTTGGTATTTTGGCCTTCATGTAATATATCCCTCCTCCACATTGACTAGGGATTGTGACATAGGTTATTCCATGGTGTCAAGATGTATGAGACACTTATATGACACTTTACAACACCTAGGGCAAGGTACCTAGGTGTGCAAATTTCATGTGTAACAGGTGGTATGGGTTTTCTTATTCCTCCCCCGTAACCCTATGAGTAAGCTCTTCAAGCCTCATCTCTCCCTTCTCGACAACCTAAGGACAAAGTTTCCACCCTATCACCTCTCACACATGTTTACAATTAGGACGCGTGGAAAAGGACTGAGCCACCTCAACATGTAATCACAGTGTCTCGGGTTAAATATGCACACAGATGGCAGGTTCATTAATCATCCAATGAGGAGATCTCAACTCCATGCAAAACAAATTTCCTTGTACCATCACAGGTGCGTAGAAATGGATCTAGCCTCTTTGGCTCCAGCTTCAAATCTTGGAACTGCACAGCCGGTGCAGTGGGAGATGGTAATTCGAGCAACAAACATAAGATTGATTGTGGAGCAAGCGATCGGGTGTGAGAAAAGTTGGACATCCCTGCTTCTAGTACACTCTGGCTTGAATTTTGTTTATTGCAATCATAGTACACTAGGTATTGTAATGATGAGTAATAAAGGTGGAAAAGAGGTTGAATTGGGAAATAGAGGCATCACTATGAGCCATCCTTAGTCGGTTTGGTCTAGTATTACTCCTCATAGCAGAGTCATGGTGTCTAGCGCCTCTTGTGGATATAGAACAAATCATTCTCATGGGTCAAGATCCTTTGGTCCCAGTCCTTTCTGTTGCTTTCCACTCCAACCAGTATTGTTTCCCTATTTCTCACCCCTCCTCACCCCACTTATCACCAATCCACTTCAATCAAATTGTGGGAACGTGTAGGCAGCTCTGGCACGCAGAATGAAGATTCAAGCATCTGAATAGGGTAAGGTCTATGAATTGGATATCAACAAATATGAAAATCAACAGAGGATGTCTAATTGAATTTGTGAACTCAACTCAATTGTCTCCTATGCATTGGGCACCCTGGTCCAGCACCGAACTTTAATCGGGAAACTCCAAGATGAAGTTTAGGCCCTTAGGAGACAGAATGAAGATATTCAGAGGAGATTGGAGCAGAGTGAGAGAGCCAGAGATCAGCAGTCATTCGCGGACAATGTTCGAATTTCCTCTTCATCCTCAATGGCTCTGATTCTAGACCTCAACGACCTACTGGACGAAGATCAAAACAGCTAGGCCCCTGGCCTTCATAATGGACCTGGCAGCCATCTCAATTTCTAAATAATAAATTATGTTTTTCCTCTGTATATGTATCTCTGGTATTTACTACCATTTATATACATTTCACAACTGCAATAGTGTTATATTTTGGAACAAGCTTAAGACAATTTTAGAGTTTTGTTGGGAATCAGGCTTAGTCTGGCCTTTTTTGAACATATATGTAATTTTGAAACTCTCACTATGTATCTCAGTGGTCTTGACCACACCTTTATAATAGAAAATTTTACCAGTTTCTATATATATATATATATATATATATTATTTTGTATTAATATTTTTCTTTTAATTATAGTTCACTAATAATATTATACTAAAACAATTATTAATAATATAAAATTATAATATTATAGTTGATACGGTTGTGTTTGATTGGGGCATTCCTTAATTCTTATTTAGGGTTGCGACATTCATATTTTCTATTTAATAGTATGTATTAATAATATAATTGTTGTTATAGTTTACTAATTAATATTATTAATAATACAAAATTATAATATTACATTGGAATCAAATATATCCATATTATAAAGAATCAAATATATTATATTAAGGCTTTCTTGTGATATTTATAATGAATACTTCAAAGTTTACACCACATAGTAACTTTTTTAGACTTCACATTGTAGCATATTCAAAATTTGTCCTTATTTCATAAAATTCAAAGGTCATATCACATTATGACATTCATCAAGGGTTTCGTTTGATTGCAACACTTTTCTTGGGTTATTTTGGATTATGACGTTCAAGCATGGTTATGTCACATTGCAACATTTATCTTAGCTAAGTTTATTTCAAATTTTTTTGTGTCTTAATTTGGTTATTTCAAATTGTGACATTCATCTTGTTGCATTAATGACCATGTCACATTGGGGCATTCATCAAATTTGATGTTGCGTTGTGATGTTTAGTAAGGGTTTTTTCACGTTGTCGATTTAATGAAATGTGATGTCACATTGTGACATTCATTAAGGGTTTTGTTGCATTGCAATTTTCATCGAGGGTTATGTTGGGTTGTGACATTCTCCAATGGTTATGTTAGACTGTGACTTTCATTTTGGCTTACTTTATGTGAAATTGTTGCGTTCCTTAATGGTTATTTTGGATTGAGACATTCACTTTTCCATGTTAAAGGTAATGTAACATTGTGGCATTCATCAAATTCCAAGACATGTTCATTAATGGTTTCATTGCATTGTGACATTTATTAAGGGTTTTGTCACATTGCAACGTTCATCAACGGTTTTGTCAGGTTCCGACATTCTTCATTAGTTATGTCAGATTGTAACATTCATTTTGGCTTACTTTATAATATGGATATTTTTGATATGGTTATGTCACATTGTCACATTCACATTAGTTAAGGATTTTTTTGCATTGAAATGCTCATCAAAGGTTATGTTGGGCTATGACATTCTTCAATGGCTATGCCAAATTGTAAGGGTTTTGTCGCATTGTAATGTTCATCAACGATTTTGTTAGGTTGTGACATTCTTCAATGGTTATGTCAGATTGTAACATTAATTTTGTCTTACTTTATAATATGGATATGTTTGACATGGTTATGTGACATTGTGACATTCGTTAAGGGTTTTGTCACATTGAAATGTTCATCAAGGGTTATGTTGGGATGTGACATTCTTCAATAGTTATGCCAAATTATGACTTTCATTTTGGCTTGATTTATGTGATATTGTTGTGTTGCTTAATGGTTATTTCGGATTGAGACATTCATCTTAAGGGTTTGGTCGTAATGTGTCATTAATCAAATGTGATGTTAGATTATGACATTTATTAAGGGTTTTGTCACATTGCAATGTTCATCAAGGTTTTTTTGGGTTGTGGCATTCTTCAATGGTTACGTCCGATTGTAACATCAATTTGGATTATTTTATAATATGGATATGTTTGACTGTGATGTTCTCAATGGTTATGTGACATTGAGACATCTAAGTTGGTTGACCTATATCAACTTCCTACATTCATGAATGGTTATGTCACATTGTAATGTTGATAAAAATGTGATGTGACAGCGTGACATTAATAAATAAATATGTCACATTGTGACATTCACTGAGGGTTATGTTGGATTGCAACATTCATTGAGGGTTTTGTTGGATTGCGACATTCCTTTATCGTTATTTTGGATTGCAACATTCATATTTCCGCGTTAATAGTTATGTCGCATTACAACATTCATCGAATGTCATGGCACATCATGATGTTCATTAAGGGATTTTGTTGCATTGTGAGATTAATGAAATGTGATGTCACATTTAGACATTCATAAAGGATTTTTTCACACTGAGACATTCATCGAGGTTTATGTTGGATTGAAAATTTACTTAATGTTTTTTTTGGATTGTAACATTCGTCTTGCCATGATAACGACCATGTCACATTTTCGCATTCATCGAATGTCATGTTGTATTGTCATGTTCATTTATCGTTTTGTCGCATTGTTGGGTTGTGACATTCATCTTAATTGTTTCATCACATTGTTCCATTAATCAAATGTGATGTCATATTGCAACATTTATTAAGGGTTTTGTAGCATTGCAACGTTCATCAAGGGTTTTTTTGGGTTGTGACATTCTCCAATGGTAATGTCATATTGTAACATTCATTTTAGCTTACATTATAATATGGTTATGTTTGATTGTGATGTCCTCAATGGTTATGTGACATTGAGACACCCATCTTTGCTAAATTGTGTCGGCTTCCTACATTCATGAATGGTTATGTCACATTATGGTGTCGATCAAATGTGATGTCACACTCTGACATTCATAAAGGAATTTGTCACATTGCAACATTCATTGAGGGTAATGTTAGATTGTGTCATTACTTTATGGTTATTTTGGACTGCAACATCCATCGTGTCATGTTGATAACTATGTCACATTGTGGCATTCATAAGATTTCATGGCACATTGTGACGTTCATTAAGTGTTTTTTCACATTGTGAGATTAATGAAATGTAATGTTCCATTGTGACATTCATAAAGGATTTTGTCACACTGCGACATTCCTTGAGTGTTATGTTTGATTGCGACAATCCTTAATGGTTTTTTTGGATCGTGACATTCTTGAATGGTTTATTTGAATTGTGATATTCATCTTTCTGTGAAAACGACCATGTCACATTAGTGAACCAATATTTCACAGGAAAACACGTGGAAGACATTACACTCTTTCCTCAATTGTATAGCCACTATAGCCTCGCATTTCGGCTACTAATTTATCGTTTTCCCCCATTCTTGTAACTGAAAAATAGTGAAATTTGAATTTATATAATTTTTAAGTGGACATTTTTTACGACGATGATGTAATTTATCGTGGTTGTACATTTTTCATGGGTCTCCTTGAATCTAGTTAAGAAGACACTTCATGCTCCACCCTCGATTATAAGAGGTTATTACTCTAACATTTATAAAGGAATTTGTCACATTGCGACATTCATTGAGGGTTATGTTGAATTGTGACATGCCTTTATGGTTATTTCAGACTACAACATTCATCGTGTCATGTTAATAACTATGTCACATTGCGGTGTTCATAAGATGTCATGGCACATTGTGGCATTCATTAAGTGTTTTGTAACATTGTGGGATTAATGAAATGTGATGTTCCATTATGACATTCATAAAGGATTTTTTCACACTACGACAATCATCGAGGGTTATGTTTGAATGTGTCAATCCTTAATGGGTTTTTTGAATCGCGACATTCCTTAATGGTTTTTTTGGATTGTGACATTCATCTATGATATTTATTTGATAATGACCATGTCACGTTATGTAAATCATCAAATGTTATGTCACATTGGGATGTTCATTAAGGGTTTTGTTGCATTGTAAGTTAATCAAATGTGATGTCACATTGTGACATTTTTAATCGTTTTGTCATATTGCAACTTTCATCAAGGGTTTTGTTGGGTTGTGACATTCTTCAATGGTTATGTAAGATTGTAACATTGATTTTGGTTTACTTTATAATATGGATATGTTTTATTACGATGTTCTCAAGGATTATGTGACATTGATACATTTGTTATCATTGAATTGTGTCAACTGCCTACATTCATGAATGGTTATGTCACATTGTGGTGTTGATCAAATGTGATGTCACATTGTGGCATTCATAAAGTATTTTGTGACATTGTGAAATTCAATGAGATTTATGTTGGATTACAACATTCATTTATCGTAATTCAAGATTGCAACATTCATCTTGTTGCATTAAAGGCTATGTCACATTGCAATGTTCACCAAATTTCATGTCGCATTGCAATGTTCATTAAGGTTTTGTCGCATCGTTACATTAATGTAATGTGATGTCACATTGTGAAATTCATAAAGGATTTTGTTATGTTGTGACATTCATGGAGGGTTATGTTGGATTGCGACATTCCTTTATGGTTATCTCAGATTGTGACATTCCTTATTGGTAATTTTGAGTTGTGAAATTTATCTTGCCACGTTAACGTCCATGTCATATTGTGGTCTTCATTGAATGTCATGTCACATTGCAATGTTCATTAGGGGTTTTTTTTCATTGTGCCATTAATGAAATGTGATGTCACAATGTGACATTCATTAAGATATTTTTTGCATTTCAATGTACATCAAGGGTTATGTTGGGTTGTGACATTCTTCAATGGTTATGTGAGATTGTGACTTTCATTTTGGGTTACTTTATGTGAATTTTTTGTGTTTCTTAATGGTTATTTCATATCAATACATTAATATTGACACATGAATGGTTTAATTAGATTGTGACATTCATATTTCTGTGATAACAACCATGTCACATTAGTGAACCACTATTTGACAAGAAAACATAGGGAAGCCAATACACTCTTTCCTCAATTTTATAGCCACTATAGCCCCGCATTTAAGCTATTAATTTATCGATGTCCCCCATTCCTATAACTAAAAATAATGAAATTTGAATTTATATAATTTTTAAGTGGACATTTTTTACGACGACGATGTAATTGATCTTGGTTGTATATTTGTCATGGGTCTCCCTAAATCTAGTTAAGAAGAATGTACATGCTCCACCCCCAATTATAAGAGGTTATTACTCTGACATTCATAAAGGAATTTGTCACATGGCGATATTCATTGAGGGTTATGTTGGATTGTGACACTCCTGTATGGTTATTTTAGACTGCAGTATTCAACTTGTCAGGTTAATAACTATGTCACATTGTAGCATTCATAAGATGTAATGGCACATTGTGATGTTCATTAAGTGTTTTCTCACATTGTGAGATTAATGAAATGTGATGTTCCATTGTGACATTCATAAAATATTTTGTCACCTTGTGGAATTCATCGAGGGTTATGTTTGATTGCGAGAATCCTTAATGGGTTTTTTGGTTTGTGACATTCCTTAATGGTTTTTTTTATTGTGACATTCATTTTGTTGTGATAACGACCATGTCACATTATGGAATTCATAAAATTTCATGTCACATTGTGATGTTCATTAAGGGTTTTGTCCCATTGTGAGTTATATATTTTAACCTTGTACAATATTTTAAATCAAACGTATTTTCAATAAAAGAAAAGAAAATATAAAATGGCAAATACACACATTACACAGAGATTTTTCCCCTGGAAACCCAAACCGGAAAAACCATCATATTCTATATTCATTCACACATACATTGTTTACAATACAATATACATATATGAGCCAACGACATCCAAAACCTTGAACCAATGACCTGGATTAGTCAACAACCCTAATTCCTTAATCAGAAATAGAAAACCATTGGAAAAAAACCATGTGCTAAAAAACCGCTCAAAAACATACACGAAAACTAGTTTAAAAAAAATCGAGGGTGTTTCCCATGAACCCCCATGTAGAGGGGCTCCCACCCTCCTGTGACCCCTTGGGAAATGGGGCGATTTGCCCCCCTCTTACCCCCCTATGAACCCAATGCAACTTAGACATTGTTTCTAGTCGTGCAAAGAATACAACACATACCCAACATGAATTAATCAAATATGATGTCGCATTGTGACATTTTTTAAGGGTTTTTTCAGATTGCAACTTTCATCAATGGTTTTGTTGGGTTGCATCATTCTTCAATGGTTATGTAAGATTGTAACATTCATTTTGGCTTACTTTATAATATGTATATGTTTTATTATTATATTATCAATGATTATGCAACATTGATACATTCATCTTGCTTAACTTGTGTCAACTGCCTACATTCATGAATGGTTATGTCACGTTGTGGTGTCAGTTAAATGTGATGTCACATTGTGACATTCATAAATGATTTTGTGACATTGCGACATTCATTGAGATTTATGTTGGATTATGACATTTCTTTATGGTAATTTCATATTGTAGCATCCATCTTGTTGCATTAAAGGCTATGTTACACAACGTTGTTCATCAAATTCATGTCATATTGCAATATTCATTAAGTTTTTTGTCACATCATGAAATTAATGTAATGGGATGTCACATTATTACATTCATAAATGATTATTTCACATTGTGACATTCATGGAGGTTTATGTTGGATTGTGACATTCCATAATGGTTATTTCAGATTGTGACATTCCTTATTGGTAAATTCGAATTGCAAAATTCATCTTGCCACGCTAACGTCCATGTCATATTGTGGTGTTCATCAAATTTATTGTCACATTGCAATGTTCATTAGGGATTTTGTGGCATTGTTCCATTAATGAAATGCGATGTCACAATGTGACATTCATTAAGGTATTTATCGCATTGCAATGTACATCAAGGGTTATGTTGGTTTGTGGCATTCTTCAATGGTTATGTCAGATTGTGACTTTCATTTTGGGTTACTTTATGTGAATTTGTTGTGTTTCTTAATGGTTATTTCATATTGATACATTCATCTTGACACATTAATGGCTATGTAAGATTGCGACATTGATAAAATGTCAAGTCACATTGTGATGTTCATTAACGGTTTTGTTGAATTGTAACGTTAATCAAATGTGATGTCAAATTTTGGAATTTATTAAGGATTTTGTTGAATTCCAACATTCATAAAGGGTTTTGTTGCGTTGTGACATTCTTCAAATGTGATGTCATAATGTGATATTGATTAAGGTTTTTGTCACATTGCAATGTACATCAAGGGTTATGTTGGATTGTGACATTCTTCAATGGTTATGTCATATTGTGATGTTCATTAAGTATTTTGTCACATTGTGAGATTACTGAAATGTGATGTTCCATTGTGACATTCATAAAGGATTTTTTAACATAGCAACATTCATTAAGGGTTATGTTTGATTGCGACAATCCTTGATGTTTTTTTTGGATTGTGACATTCCTTAATGGTTTTTTTGGATTGTGACATTCGTCCTTCTCTGATAATGACCATGTACCATTATGGCATTCATTAAATGTGATTTCACATTGTGATGTTCATTAAGGGTTGTGTTTCATTGGGAGTTGATCAAATGTGATGTCACATTGTGACATTTTTAAGGGTTTGTGAGATTGCAACTTTCATTAATGGTTTTGTTGGGTTGTGACATTCTTCAATGGTTATGTAAGATTGTAACATTCATTTTGGCTTACTTTATAATATGGATATGTTTTATTATGATGTTCTCAATGATTATGTAACATTGATACATTCATCTTGCTTAACATGTGTCGGTTACCTACATTCATGAATGGTTATGTCACATTGTAGTGTCAGTCAAATGTGTTGTCACATTGTGACATTTATAAAGGATTTTGTGACATCGAAATATATGTTGGATTATTAAATTCCTTTATGGTAATTTCATATTGCAACATTCATCTTGTTGCATTAAGGACTATGTCACATTGTAATGTTGATAAAATTTAATGTCACATTGGAATGTTCATTAAGGGTTTTGTCACATCATGAAATTAATGTAATGTGATGTCACATTGTGACATTCATAAAGGATTTTTTCACATTGCGACATTCATGGAGGATTATGTTGGATTGCGACATTCCTTAATGGTTATTTTAGATTGCGACATTCCTTATTGGTAATTTCGAATTGTGAAATTCATCTTGCCACGTTAATGTCCATGTCATATTGTGGTGTTCATCAAATTTCATATCACATTGTGATGTTCATTAAGGGTTTTGTCGCATTGTGTCATTAATGAAAAGTGATGTCACAACGTGACATTTATTAAGGTATTTGTCGCATTGCAATGTACGTCAAGGGTTATGTTGGGTTGTGACATTCTTCAATGGTTATTTCAAATGGTAACTTTAATTTTGGGTTACCTTATGTGAATTTGTTATGTTTCTTAATGGTTATTTCATATTGATACATTCATCTTGACACATTAATGGCTATGTAAAATTGCGGCATTGATAAAATGTCATGTCACATTGTGATGTTCATCAACAATTTAATGTCATGTCACATTATGATGTTCATTGTGATGTTGAATTGTAACGTTAATCAAATATAATGTCATATTTTGACATTTATTAAGGATTTTATTGAATTGCAACATTCATCAAAATACAAGGAATACAAAATTCAAAAATTGTTAACACATAAATATGAAAATTATAATTATTTTTAACATAAATATAAAAATGCTTATTTTTCAATATAATTAACTTAAATTTTCTTTACATAAATTTTATTTCAAAAAATTAACAATTATTATAATATTTGTATGAATAATTAATAAGAATAATTAATAAAAATCACTTGTAAAAACATGTAACAATCAAAATTTCAATATTAGTAAATAAAAGGAAGAAAGTCACATAAAAAGAAATCCCTTTAGATATAAATGTCAAAAAGACAAAAACAACTACATTATTCTCCCTATATACACTATTAAAATGAATGAATAATAAATAAAGAAGAAATAAATTTACTTTATATAAAAAATAATTTATAGTGAATGAGAATAAGATATTTAAAATATTAACCCAAAACTTAAATATTTATTTTTATAATAATATAATCATTTAGAAAAAAAAAAAAATCACCATTTTTCCAAATATGAAAAACACCTATAACATCAAATTGAGATCAAACCTAAAATGCTATCAATTCCCTTTGAATTTTATGAAGTAACCACGAAGTCTATATTTTTATAATAAAAAGAAAAAAAAAATCACCCTTTCTCTAAATATGAAAATAAAATAACTAGCATAGTCCAGAAGATGGGGAAAGAGAACGCCGAATTGTTTTGGTGTTTACGATGTTCTAAGCGATGAAGTGTTTCAATTTAATCATAAATAAATGCTTGGTGGGAGGAATATTGGATTAAGAGGAAATTCAGGGTTATTGTTATGTATTAGAATATTTTCATGGGTAGTTGGTACAATTCAATCCGAGTGTGAAAAAAATTGGGTGAGATGGGATAAATAGGATAGAGTGAAAAAAATCAAAGAAGATGTGCTCTCTCACACATGTGCTATAATTGATGGTCATTTCAGTTGCGCCATCTCGAATGACAAATTAACTTCTCGACAATATTTTAACACATTCTCGTTACTTGTAAACATTCAATGACAATGTTGTGATACATCGAGTATGAATAGACATTAAATTCCCCTCCAAATGAAGTTATTCTAATATCTATGAGATTGTTAGATGATTCTCTTCCAATTAAACTTAATTTAATACCCTTCACTCTTTCATGGAAAATAGAATTCAAGCAACTTTGAATCCTAATGCCAAAAAGAAACAAACCTACATCATTTTAAAGCATCTTCTAGTATGTGGAATCTTGATAACATGGTTTGTAGGGAACCATGTATCCATGATCAATTTATTAGTAAATATTTTCATTTAATAAATCTACAATTTAGATTAGTCTTTAAGTTCCTTTTGTTGAGACATCTTCTCATGGTTCAATCTCAATCTATTTTAGCAATGTTTCTTTTGTGGAATATACATGCACCAAAGATATATTTCCATGTAATTTAGATTCTTGAAGAGAATCCAAGGTTAATATCACTCATCCATGTTGAAAACAATAGTATTATTCTCACCAAGAAGGTTATCTCCTCCATCCATATCTAAAAGAATATTAGTATTCTCGTTAGGTTAGAAAAAAATATTCCAAATTTTATTTATATAATACATTAAAACTTCAAGACATGTTCAAGTCTAGACTAAAAAATTTCCATTAGTGGATGTGCTCGAAAGCAAAGTAGCTACACATATACATGAACCAAAGATATATTTACATGTAGTTTAGATTCTTGAAGAGAACCGAAGGTCGATCTCATCCATCCATAGTACTATTCTCAGCATGAAGGTTAATCTCATCCATCCATATCTAAAAGAATAATATTATTCTAATAGAGATTAGAAAAAAATTATTCCAAATTTTATTTATATAATATATCAAAACTTCAAGACATGTTTAAGTCTCAACTTAAAAAATTCAATTGGTTGATGTGTTAAAAAGCAGCGTAGCTACACCAACTTATAACTTAAGTTAATTTTGATGACAAATACTAATATATCAATCCTGGAGAATGAATTGGAAGCAATAGAGATTAGTATTTTTTCAATAAAGTTTGTAAACTAGATATAAATCATGAAATTTAATAATTATTTTTTCAATAAAGTTTGTAAACTAGATATAAATCATGAAATCTAATAGTTTACAAACTGCATATGCAAGAAGAAAACATACAAAAATTGCAATAAATTCTCTTTCAATCCAAATCCATTGTATATTGGATAGACGGATTTTTAAAAATGGACGATGGATAGGATGGACAACATAGATAATGGGTAGATTGGATAGTGGAGCGGGACTATGGATGGAATGGATGGTGGAGATTGGATTGACAAGATGTACATACATCAAAGGTTTTAGTGAACATAGCAATGCAGGGCTCAACTTCTCTGTCATGACTTCCTCCAATGTTTTTAGTGAACAAATGGGAGACTCCTATACCGTGACCTCCTCCAAGCCCTTTCTCATGGATCTTTCTATAGATTGTAATTTCTATAAAGTATTTTTTCATAATATTTTTATCACGAATTTTTGCAATGAAATATTTACGAGAATGATTTCCATTGTATCAATATTTCTCTTTGTAAAGTATTTTGGTATATATTTTTAATTATATAGCTAATATCAACATTGATTTACTCCATTAATTAAAACAAATGTCAATAAGACTTACAAACGTGATGTAATCAACATAAAATGTCAATACAACATTGAAATGTGATGTAATGAACATAAAATGTCAATACAACATTGAAGCGTGATGTAATGAACATGTTAAACAAGATGTAATGATATTGTTAACAAGTTTTGATTTTCTTTAATTCATTCATTTAAATACCGCCATTGAAATTTTATCACGATGTCTCTTTTAAAGTTTGATATGAATCCATGATTTCTTAATTAAGAAACAAATTGTGTTTTTATTTGTTTAAGGGTGGATTTAAAATATCATTTCAATATATCATTTCAATTGATGTACATGGAAAGCCATAAATAGTATTGTGGTAATTTTTATCATCTCCACTGTGAGTCTGAATTTTTTTTCATTAATTTAATTAATTTAAAAAGAAATTAGAAAATTATTTTAAAGGGCATATTGTATGGTTTATTCAAAAAATTTCATTGCTCTTTGTTCACTAAAACGTTTGATGTGAGTGAATCCAATCTCTACCATCCATTCCATCCATCTTTCCTATTTGTTTTCCAACCTACCTTCATCTTCGTTGTACAGTGAATTTAGATTGAAAGGGAATCTACTACAATTTCTTGTAGGTGCATATTTATAAGTTGACAACAATTTCTGGTAGGTGCATATTTATAAGTTCACAGGTGGATATAAATCATCGCATATTTATAAGTTGACAACAATTTCTGGTAGGTGCATATTTATAACTTGACAAGTGGATATAAATCCTCGTTTTAAGAGGTTCGAAACAAAAATTGGAAAAATATAGCAATGGAAATAGTAGGGTAGAGAGAGCCTCTGGCCAAAGAATTTATGGTGAAGGAAAACAATACCTACGCTAAAATAAAATGACTGTATCATATGTTACTCTTGGTTTTATTGGTAGATCATACAAATAAATTGACACAAAAATTGAAATCACAATATTAACAATTTTTATATAAATATTAAAAAAATTATATATATTTTTAAAAAATTAAGAAATTTTAAAATAAAACAATTGTATCATGTAAAATTTGAGAATTTTAAAATTTAAATGAATCATTTATAAAAACGGAAATGATTAAAATGATGAAATTAATTATAATTAAATTTAACCCATGCATTTTAATTACCCTTACAAAATACCAAAATCCAACGCCAAAAGAATTTGTATTTGTGATAGCGTATATCAAGTGAATTTGTGTTTGTGGCAGTTCTCGACTTCCATGCGTTAATCACGAGACATAAATATGAAGGAATGCAAGAGTAATTCATGTCCTTGGAACTAAGGGAGTCAAGTGGCTGCATCATCGACTTGAAAATGAACAAGGCTGGATGTCCCAGTCCAAGAGATAGAATATGTTAACGCAACACCCTATGTCTTATGAGTATTATGTCATGATATTATTGAGACCTGGAGGAGCAACAAACTACACATACTTGACATCAAAACCTTGTTTTAAAGCCTTGTTTCAACAGTTGAAGGGTTCTATCTTGGCCTTCATGTTGCAAATAGGGAGGCCACCCTTTGAGAGGTCTTTAAAAAATAGTTTTTAAACGAAAAATAATGAAAGGGACAAGTGCTTAGTTAGAGAATAGTCAACACATATCTTGTTGTAACAATGATTCAGAGTAGCTAGCGGTGATACATCAAGAGTATTCCCAACATATTGTATTATCAAGACTGTATGCTCGACAAACATGAAGAAAGGGTTGAGTCTTTTGTTTTCCATAGAGGGATTTTCGCAAGCCACAAAAGTCCAAGTTTGGAGCCCACACATCATATCAAATTAAATTATGCTACAACATACTCATTTTATTAGAAATATTTGTAAATATGTGGTATATAGGTTAAAGGGGGAGTGATTTCCTTGTTAAAATACATCAGTAAATATGTCCACAACAACTCCATTGCAATACCTGAAAGAGAATCGAGGTCTGTGATATTGAGATTCTTGGAGACAAAAGTGTTGATGAGGGTGGTCACTGTAGAGGAGGGAGTTGGGAGGTTGGAAAGGGTTATGTTTTCTGTGGTGAATTTTCGGTTGTCCATGCACCCCAGTGGTACATGATACTCTGGCCCTCCAGCCTATTCACAGTGCGGATCTTAAAAAAACTGATCGAACTAACCCAAAATGGCATACAACAAAATGAAATAGAAGAGAAATTCATTTCTTACCGCCTTGATGGACTGTTTAGCTGCGAGAAACAAGAGACAACAACTTTGCAAGACTTTTCCACCTGACTCTTGATGTCGTTGATTATTTAAAAGTATTTCTCTCTTAGTGATAAGTTGGGTCGAGCCCCTTATTTGTTGGGGTCACTTGTTGATCTGTCCAACAAAATCGATTTGTCACATCCCTGTAAATGAACAAGTTACATATTTACTAAAAATAGGTCTATTTAAATTTTAAACCCTAGTAGACTAAATAAAACAAAAAGAACTACCTAAAAGAAGTAGTCATGGAAATGGAGGCACAACAACACGACTGCCTGGATGATGTCCTACTTGAGGTAGAATACAATCCTTTGCTTTACAATGGATTCCAAATTAGGACAACTTCTCTTGTAAAATGATCTAGGATCTTTTCATCGAGTGACTTATAAAGAATTTCATTAAATGAACATAAATTAAAGTGCACCATTAAAGAAGGAAAATCTCAAAAATGAAGAGACATAAGCATCAAATCTGAACACAAAAACTTGATAACAGAATTCTTCCCCAGTGGACTACATCTCTGAGTCCTGCTCTCAAATGGGTAGGCTCTTTCATTAACTCAACAAAACAATTTGGAAAAATACATAAGTATACATCATTTTGAAATCAAGCTACAGAAATAATGCTCAGATCAGAAAACATACAACACCACTAAGTTCATGGCGTCGAATTAAAAAAAAATTATTGTCTCATTGCCTTGATCCGACTCTAGCAGTCCCAGTCCCAAGAAGAAATTTGTCTCATTTTTCGTGCCCCTCTATAACCTGCATTAATGATTGGAATGCATAAAAATGTGTGCCCAAAATATTGTAACGTACACGGGCCTTCCTCCTCTGGTTGGGTGGACTTAAAATTTAAATAAATTATGCAGTGTTGGTTATAAAGTAAGGTCGTTGGCCTGTTGGTTTTGGCGTTAATACAAAGGCATATAGGGAGGAGGACGTCCCGGGGTCAAACCCGCGGGCCTCCCCCTTTTGGGTTTGTGTTTTTGCAATGTATATATAAAATATAAGGTTTTTCTGCTATGTTTAGTGGTGGTTCTATCCATATCCCAATGGTTATATCATTTCCAAGTTTGGTGTGGTCCGCCAGATTTGGCGGACCTGCCAAACTTAATATTTTTTTTTCAAAATTCGCTCACGGATTGTTATTGTGATTTTGCCACCTGCCAAGTGGCAGCCTCTGATTGGGCCATGTGGAATCCTCCCACTAGGCCATGTTGTCCTATTCCATGTCATCATGCCACGTCAACGTATAGACTATATGGACTACCATGTGGCACAATCCTATTGGTCCACAGATCGGTCTGAAAAAACCAAAACTAGGTGACATGTGGCAGCCTTTGGTGTTGTCATGTCACCATGTTGATGTCATGTTGATGTCAGCTTGACACATGTCACCTTCCTACTCCTTCCACGTGTGTTGTACATAATCCAATGTCAGTAGTACGGATGTTGACTCATCCCCTGATGATTAGGCTAGGTTGACCAAACTTTGACTGTGAATATCTTCCAATCAGTAACTCTATTTGACAAGTCATTTACGCCATTAGAAATATTGCGACGCGCTCTTCACGATCATGTCATTTTCATTGAGTTTTGGGAACTTTGAATTATTGCACTTTCTCTATCTGTTGAATCCATTATGAGCATTCTGAGTTGCCTCTGTGAGTTTTGAGTTGTTCTTAAACTTCTCTGGATCCTTTTTGGATCATGCCTTCCCACTGAGAGTTTTTTGAACCACCAAAATATTTCATCAATCAACAGGTAAGTGAAGGAAGAGTCCCCTCACTTTGTCCTTCTCTATCCACTTTTCCTTTCTTGAATGTGTGCCCTTTAAGCCTACTCGAAGATAATCATTATCACCCCTGCGTGAATTCCTCGTCCTCCTGTTCAGAATGATATCTTCCTGTAACTCATCTAAGTAATCAGGTGCAAAATCATCAATTGAAGGTATTGAAACTTCCTCATCTTGATCCATGATCATGGGAGGCTCAAAAAGTTTCAAGTTCTCAATGTTCACAACTGAGTAAATATTCATATAAGGTGGAAGATCCAGACGAAAAGCATTGGTACCAATTTTCTCCAAGATAGTGAAGGCTCCATAACGAATAGGATTGAGTTTCTTTCCTTCATCGTCCAAACTATCCTTGTTGATGTGAAGCCATACCCGGTTTCCAACCTCGAACTGATGATCAATCATGTGCTTGTCATACTGAGCTTTATAATTGCTTGAATTTTCTCCAATTGTTCCCTGACTGCCTGGTGTATCTGTTGGACCCTCTGGATGAAATTGTGGGCTTTGTCCTATGTTCACTCTTCATTCACATCGGCATCTCTCCCATACATCAAGTCCAAAGGAACCTTAGGTAGGTACCCAAAACATGTCTCAAAAGGTGAACTATGAGTGGATGTGTTAGCGATCAAAATGTAATAGTACTTTTGAGAGCATTTTCATCTCTCTCAATTTGATTTATTATTTTCTCCAATATTTTGGTCAATATCTTGATTTCCAGGTGCTTCATTAATCTCCTGGTGATTGATTTTACACAGTATCCTTTGACCTTCTCCTCTTGACCTGCAAAATGAATGAATTTGTTTAGTCCTAATCTATTATATCTAGTCATTTTCCTAATTCTAGAGCCTCTAATATCAAAACACTCAACATGCCAACTACCAAGTTATGCCATATATCGATATACCAAACTCCAAGCTCATTCAACAAGTGAAATAACTAGTCGACACCCAAAACCAAAGCTATAAAGTGAGCCACAAATCTATCCATGACTCAGGTACAAGTTGGTTATACGTTAACCCTAAACTCAAGCCACGAGTGTTCAAAGCCTAAGCTAGACCCTAAGTCTACCAAACGCATACACATATCAAATCCAAACTCAAGTCCACATGTCAGTTAAATGTTGGCATATCAAGCCAAGCACAAACACCGAGCCTTTTTCTCTACATGTCTCATCGCATTCTTATGCCACAGAAATTATACAGGTGTCTTACAAAATGATAATATGGTGCCATTAATTAAGATTCCATTTACCTAAATGATGATATAGGTGCCCAGACATCGTGCAAAGATTGTTTTCAATATCCAGTTGTTGCAAAAATTGAGGTCTATTGCGCCAAGCAGCAGGGCTTGAGGTACTCAACTACAAAATGTTTTTGATTATGTCATTGATCAGCTTTGGACTCCTTGTAGCATCATATGGAGAAATAAATGTCAACTGGTTAGGGGTGGTTTATCAAATAGATGGCATTGTTGGAGAAGCCTTGAGACTCATTCTTATGGAGATTCTGGTGAAGAGAAAGTGTCTGAAGTTGAATCCAATCACTTTAATGTACTATGTGAGCCCCTACAGTGCATTATGCCTTTTTATTCCATGGAGATTTTTAGAGAAGCCAAAGATGGACTCATCTATGAATTGGAAATTTGATCCAGTCATCATGTCATTAAATTCCCTTTGCACGTTTTCTCTCAACATGTCAGTATTGCTAGTTATTTCACACACTAGTGCATTGACTATTCGTGTAGTTGGTGTTGTAAAGGACTGGGTGGTTGTGTTACTCTCTGCATTGTTGTTTTCTGATACCAAGTTCACAACTATAAATATATTCATCTATGGTGTTGCTATAGCTGGTGTAGAAGCATATAATAATTACAAGATAACACCCCTTGCTTCCAGTGAAAGAAAAATAGAAATTGTCATAGATGAACGTTCTGCCAGGCATGATGAGCCCCTTGACAATCGTCAAGACAATTCATTTGTTGACAATAGATACTCGGATGGGAATATTGAAAGTGAACTAAGTCATCAAGAAACCAAATGGATGGTGATGATTATGATTATCGGTAATTACTGATGGTTCTTAGGCAAGCATGGCTTGGAATTGGGTAAGCTTGGAAATATAACCTGTTATAAGCTTAAGATTTCAATTTCCTTGGAGAAGATCCGAAAGTGAAAGCTATCAGACATCTTTCAAATCAAGCTTTATTGGTTGTGCGCAAGAGTAAATACAGTGGC
Organism: Picea glauca; assembly: GCA_000966675.3. NCBI lineage: Eukaryota > Viridiplantae > Streptophyta > Pinopsida > Pinales > Pinaceae > Picea > Picea glauca. Next base: position 158,994 of record JZKD02S0892539.1, on the reverse strand, counting down.
ATTATTTGACTATAAATACAATAGCAGAAAATAACAACTCTATACATGAGGAATTGCAGCAATTTCAATCGGGCAAATGAAGAATTTTCTGGAGATGGTAAATTTGCATAAGCTACCACTATAACAAAGATAAAGAGGACCTTCACTAAGTTCTTAGTTATCCATAGAGTACTCAGATAATAGAAGACAGGAGACAACAACTATTCATTGACTTCTTTTGCCAAATTCAACGATTTCCAAACATGGCATTGATCTAATTTTCTTATGATATTATGGCATGTTTTATGTTCATGATTTCAATATTTTCACTTGTTGAATGCAGAGCATTATGCCACTGTATTAGTTTTCATATTTCTAAAGCCTTCCTTTTCGGTGGCAATTTCAGTTTGCACAGTTGTCCTTAGCCACTGAAAGCAGAGCTTCCGGTGGCTTACAGGTTAGAATTTTGGCTCGCAAGCCACCGAAAGCACAGAGATAGGCAGAATGATGGTATTTTCGCTTAGATCAAAAAATTTCACTGCCAAATCATTTGAGGAAGATTATAAATGAATGATAAATAAAGTTAAAAGAGATAGAGATCACTCTCTCTTTTAAGTCGATGCAAAGGATATAAAGGCTGAAGAGATTTTCTATTTTTAGTTAAGATACTGCCCAACTGTAAAAGGGAGATCTCAAGTACCTTGTCATCACCTTAAAGGTTGTTGAGTGTGTCAAAGATTGTTGAAGCTGTCGAGGAATATTGAAGATCACAGATTATGATTAGGATTTGATTCCTTTGAGTTAGGATCTAATCCTATGACTTGAGAACTGTTTTGATTTTATTCTATATTTAGTATTTTAGATCCAATTTCTTAGGATCTGAAACTACTTTGTAAAGACTATAAAGTCTATTGTTTTGAATGACTTAGGGGTTCAAGTCTGGAGACTAAACTATATTGTATTTGTAATAGACCTTTCTTGCATATAATACAGATACACAAGCTTCTTTCTCAGTTACTATCAGATTTCCATCTTCTTTCTGTTTCTGTACTTTGAATGATTACTTTTTATCTAAGTTTGTCCAATTGCAGGTGACTGTCATCTCACCATGTCAATTCATAAACACTGATTGAATAATAATCTGTACTATTTTTATTCATCCCATCATATACATGGTCTGGTTGATAAATATAACCTTCTTCACCCACCAAGTTCAGTTATTCATCTATTTATTAACTCTTGAAAGCATTCTCTTACCTAGTTATATATATTTGAGTGTCTTGAGATCGAACTAGTTGGTTAATTTATCCTATTTGATCCAATAAACACATAAAAACAAAACACATTTTAAGTTACCTGGCTTCTTGAAACTCACAACCTGAGAAGGACTCCTAGAGAGATAACAAATTGGCATCATTTCCGGGGAAAGGAGATTGAATCTCAGCTTCCTTGGGAGACAACAAGATCTAGCTTTGATGATAGACAAAGTCTGGACATATTTTCGGTTGCAATTATCTATCTAGCGACTCCATGAAGGACGGATTCAGTGGCAACTCCATTGTTCTGAAATATGTTGGCGACTCCACTGGTATGAAATGAACAAGATCTTAGCTAAGAGATATGATTTCTATGATTTTTCAAAGATCATTGGTTTCCCTAATCCAGTGCCTAGTAGATATGAATGGGAAAATAGTCTTCCCAGATTTCGAGGGGAAGATTGGGAAATACCAGCTGAACATTTGTTGGATTTTCATGATTGCATGCATCGGTTGCAAATTGTGCATAAGGATGTTCAGATCAGGCTCTTTGGGTTTTCATTAGAGCGAATTGCTCGTGATTGGTATCGGCCTCTTCCTCTTTCAAGTGTCAGCTCTTTGGCATATTTTCATGTTGCTTTTCATGTGTTTTGTAAAGACAAATTTTCACATGACTTTCTCTATCCCGAGTGTTGTCATGAATTCAATCTTTTGAATAAATAATTAGACATTCATGAAGAATATGTTGTTGTAGATAATACCTTTCATTATGATCGAGAGATTGGTGATCCACATTATGTTAAATTTAGTGATTCTTTTGACATTGTCCCAAATGCATATATTGTTTTAGGTTGTCAGGAAAATCAAATTGTCCCCTCTGAAAACTTAAAAAAAGATGAGTAGATTTTTACATCAGCATGTGACAGATTTGAATCTGCAGCAAATACTAAGGGTAGCCCTCAGTTTCCATATTTGCAGACTAAGGAAAGTGGTAGTAACCACGAGGAACAAGATTTTCAAGGACTGTCTAATCTCCAGCTAGAGCATCAAGGACTGTCTAATCTCCAGCTAGAGCATCAAGAAGATCCTTCTTTTCCTTATGAATATGTTGTTTCAAATTATGATAAGGAACAAGGTGATATTTTTCCAAATCTGTTTCAAGATTTTATCGTTGATACTCCTATACAAGAAGCTTCATCTCTGTCATTAGGATATTATCTTGATGCTCTTATATTCAACCAATACAATGATGAGGAAGAAGATTTTGAGATTTGTGGAGGCTTGTTGTCTACCAGAATTTCATTTAGTTCTACTTTTCAGGACAAAGATGATCAAAAATGTGTGCATGTTGTGGTTGATGTTAGTTATGAATCTATTGATCAAAATTGTAGTGAATATCAAGAACATACATTTTCTTTTCTTTCAAACAATGTTAGTTGTGATAGGCTAGTGTATCATCATGATGAATTCGAATTACAAAGATATGGTGAAGAGGAGCATAAAGGTTCAAATCAGCAGTTGAGCTTGCATTTTCCTCTGACGAAGGGAGAACAATTCACATTCAACATCGATATCAATGAGGGCAGCCATCATCACTTCAATTCAGTTGAAACAATATCATGAAGAGGTATTTCTTTGTGACATTTATGACCCTATTACCGATTATTTGGAATCTATGAGTAGCATGAATGTCAAAACATTTTTGTCAGACAAAGACTGTTTATGTTATCAACTATATTTTTGCATGATATGGCTTCCATTATTTTTTGGGTTAAGGTCAAGAACAGGTTCAGTAAATCAATTTCCGACATGGCTTCATTGGAATCATGAGTTTACTTTATTAAGAAGCAGTACAATGGTTAGAGAAGGAGTAGATAAGAAAATAAGCTTGCTCTATGAGCAGGTAGACTTTTACAGTTATTAGTTTTTGAATAAGCAGAGCAGGCTACAGGTTTGTAGAGAATCAGTTGCAAAGGCTAGATGACTCCATGCCCAATGGTAAAGGCAGCTTAAACTAATAGGTTCTTGGAGCCTCGCAGGGAGGTCTGCATCCCAGTTGGAGCCAAATGTTAGCGATCAAAATGTAATAGTACTTTTGAGAGGGTTTTCATCTCTCTCAATTTGATTTATTATTTTCTCCAATATTTTGGTCAATATCTTGATTTCCAGGTGCTTCATGAATCTCCTGGTGATTGATTTTACACAGTATCCTTTGACCTTCTCCTCTTGACCTGCAAAATGAATGAATTTGTTTAGTCCTAATATATTATATCTAGTCATTTTCCTAAGTCTAGAACCTCTAATCCTAAAACACTCAATATGCCAACTACCAAGTTATGCCATATATTGATATACCAAACTCATTCAACAAGTGAAATAACTAGTCGACACCCAAAACCAAATCTATAAAGTGAGCCACGAATCTAGCCATGAGTCAGCTACAAGTTAGTTATAAGTTATTCCTAAACTCAAACCACGAGTGTTCAAAGCCTAAGCCAGAACCTAAGTCTGTGAAACGCATACACATATCAAATCCAAACTCCAGTCCACATGTCGGTTAAATGTTGACATATCAAGCCAAGCACAAACACCGAGCCTATTTCTCTACATGTCTCATCGCATTCTTATGCCACAGAAATTATACAGGTGTCTTACAAAACGATAATATGGAACCATTCATTAATCTGCCACTTACCTAATTGATGATATAGGTGCCCAGACATCGTGAAAAGATAGTTTTCAATATCCATTTATTGCATAAATTAAGGTCTATTGCGCCAAGCAGCAAGGCTTGAGGTACTCAGCTGCAAAATGTTTTTTATTATGTCGTTGATCAGCTTTGGAGTCCTTGTAGCATCATATGGAGAAATAAATGTCAACTAGTTAGGGGTGGTTTATCAAATGGGTGGCATTGTTGGAGAAGCCTTGAGACTCATTCTTATGGAGATTCTGGTGAAGAGAAAGAGTCTGAAGTTGAATCCAATCACTTTAATGTGCTATGTGAGCCCCTACAGTGCATTATGCCTTTTTATTCCATGGATATTTTTAGAGAAGCCAAAGATGGACTCGGCTATGAATTGGAAATTTGATCCAGTTATCATGTCATTAAATTCCCTTTGCAAGTTTTCTCTCAACATGTCAGTATTTCTTGTTATTTCACACACTAGTGCATTGACTATTCGTGTAGCTGGTGTTGTAAAGGACTGGGTGGTTGTGTTACTTTTTGCATTGTTGTTTGTAGATACCAAGATCACAACTATAAATCTATTCAGCTACAGTGTTGCTATAGTTGGTGTAGCATCATATAATAATTACAAGATAACACCCCTTGCTTCCAAGGAAAGCAAAACAGAAATTGTCATAGATGAACGTTATGTCAGGCATGATGAGCCCCTTGGCAATCCTCAAGACAATTCATATGTTGACAATAGATACTTGGATGGGAATATATAAAGTGAACTAAGTCGACAGGAAATCTAATGGATGGTGATGATCATGATTATCGGTAATTACTCATGGTTCTTAGGCAAGCATGGCTTGGAATTGGGTAAGCTTGGAAATATAACCTGTTATAAGCTTAAGATTTCAATTGCCTTGGAGAAGATCCGAAAGTGAAAGCTATCAGACGTCTTTCAAATCAATATTTCATGGTTGTGCGCAAGAGTAAATACAATGGCATTGTGTGACTATAAATACAATAGCAGAAAATAACGACTCTATACATGAAGAATTGCAGCAATTTCAATCGAGAAAATGAAGAATGTTATGGAGATGGTAAATTTGTAGAAGTTTCCACTGTAACAAAGAGAAAGAGGACCTTCACCAAGTTCTCAGTTATCCACAGAGTACTCAGATAACAGAAGACAGGAGATAGAAACTATTCATTGATTTCTTTTGTCAAATTCAACGATTTCCAAACATGGCATTGATCCAATTTTCTTATGATATTATGGCATGTTTCATGTTCATGATTTCAATCTTTTCACTTGATTAATGCAGATCATTATGCCACTGTACTATTTTTCAGATTGCTAAAGCCTACCTTTTCGATGGCTATTTCAGTTTGCATAGTTTTCCTTAGCCACCGAAAGCAGAGATTTCGGTGGCTTAGAGGTTAGAATTTTAGCTCACAAGCCACCGAAAGCACAGAGAAAAGCAGAATGATGGTATTTTCGCTCAGACCAAATGTTTTCGCTGCCAAATCATTTGAGGAAAATTCTAAATGAATGATAAATTTAAAAGAGATAGAGATCACTCTATATTTTAAGTCGATGCAAAGGATATAAAGGATGAAGAGCTTTTTTATTTTTAGTTAAGATACTGCCCAACTGTCAAAGGGAGATATCAAGTGCCTTGTCATCACCTTAAAGGTTGTTGAGCATGTCAAAGATTGTTGAAGCTATCGAGGAATGTTGAATATCACAGATTATGATTACGATTTGATTCCTTTGAGTTAGGATCTAATCCTATGACTTGAGAATTGTTTTGATTTTATTCTATATTTAGTATTTTAGATCCAGTTTCTTAGGATCTGAAACTGTTTTGTAAGGACTATAAAGTCTATTGTTTTGAATGACTGAGGGGTTCGAGTCTGGAGACTAAACTAGACTATCTTTGTAATAGAAATTTATTGCATATAATACAGATACACAAGCTTCTTTCTCACTTACTATCAGATTGCCATCTTCTTTCTGTTCTTGTACTTTGAATGATTAATTTTTATCTAAGTTTGTCTAATTGCAGGTGACTGTCATCTCACCATGTCAATTCATAAACACTGATTGAATAGTAATATGTATTATTTTTATTCATCCCATCATATACATGGTCTGGTTGATAAATATAGCCTTCTTCACCCACCAAGTTCAGTTATTCATCTGATTATTAACTCTTGAAAGCATTGTCTTACCTGGTTATATATATTTGAGTGTATTGAGAGTGAACCAGTTGGTTAAGTTATCCCATTTGATCCAATAAACACATAAAACCAAAACACATTTTAAGTTACCAGGATTCTTCAAACTTACAACCTGAGAAGGACTCCTGAAGAGATAACAGGATGAAAGTAAAGCTCATTTGTAAGTATGTTGTACATAGGGTATCTCTTCATCCCATAACTTGGGATGCTTGCTGCAGTAGCCTCGTAGCAAAAGTACCAATGTTCGGTTTACCACCTCTGTCTATTCTTTGGTCTGTGGATGGAAAGAAGTGTTCCTCTTTAATTTGGTGTCCATCATCCTCCACAAGCTATTCCAAAAGTCCCCAAGGAATCGAGTATCTCGATCTGAGACAATGGATGTGAGTAACCCAAAGTGAACCCAAATATACTAAAAGAAGAGATTAACAGTCTGCTCAGTAGTGATCTTCTCTTTACATGGAATCAAGATACACATCTTGTTGAACCTATCCACCACAACATACAAATATTCATGACCCCCTTTGGTCATTGGTAAACCCCCTACAAAATCCATGGAGACACTTTCCCATGGATGGGATGGAACAAGAAGTTGCGAGTATAGCCCCAGATTTCTATCAGTGGGATTACAAGTAGAACAAATCACACACCCCTTTACATATTTAGTTACAATTTCTTTCATTTGAGGCCAGTAACAAAACCTCTGCAAATGATCCATAGTTTTTCCTACCCCAAAATGCCCAGACACGAGAGAAGTGTGAGCTTCTCGTATTACATGGACTCGTTCACTTGTAGGAATACATAGCTTTCCAAGATAGTCGAGTAGTTTTCCCTACAGACAATAGTTCTCTACCTGTGCACCATGGGTTATCTTCCCATATACTTCCTTAAAATCTTCATTGATGGAATATTGTTCTACATATTTAACAAGAGATAAAAAAGTATTTCTCAAAATAATAGAAGCAGAAATAGGAGGTCTAGAAAGCATATCGGCTACCTTGATACTTGTACCATTTTTGTACTTGATTACCAAATGAAATTGTTGTAGAAAACCCATCCATCTGTAGTGTCGAGATTGTTGCAATTTGGTCTGTGCTTGGAGATACTGTAAAGGGTTGGTGATATGTATGTATGATTGTTTCCTTCCCTAACAAGTAGTGCTTCAATTTCTTTACGCTTTGGAATAATGCATACAACTCTTTATCATATGTAGTATAGTTAACAACATCTTCGTTAAAATTTTCATAGTGGTAACTATTGATTAAGGTTGGTTGTCATTGATGTCAACCCTTGAAGAAAGACCCGTAGCACAAAGTTTTGGCTAATGGACCCAATAGTGCTTGATGTAAATATGACTCATTATTGTTTTTTCATGGTTGATAAGAAGTAAATATGGATGAACTCCAAAGTGGTCCCCTTATGGTGAAAGCCCTCACG
>JZKD02S0892539.1:129856-143118 GCA_000966675.3 Picea glauca | reverse complement strand
TATTTATTACTGCTCATTATTGGATAATAATTCTACATTGATATAACATTTGAAGAAAAAGGATTATAATTACGTTATTACTGATTCACCCCCCCTCTCAGTAATCCAACAGTAACAGATAGGCTTACGATATTGCATAAATATTGCACCCATGGTGTATCCACTAGCATTTGTCTCGATCTCAAAAGGTTGTTGAATATTTGGTAGTGCTAATAATGGTGCGGTATTGATCTTCTCCTTAAAAGTGTCGAAAGATTTTTGTTGCTTTCCTTCCCACTGAAAAGTGTTCTTCACACTGGTTAAGGCATGCAAAGGAGTTGCTACAAAGGAGAAGTTTGAAATGAACCTTCTCCAATACTGGACTACACCTAAGAAGCTTCGGACTTCGATTACACGTTTTTGCTAAAGCCAATTTACAATTACATTAATTTCGGAAGGATCAATTTTTAATTTTCCTCCTCCTACAATATGACCTAAGTACACAAGTGTAGTCCTGCCAAATTCACATTTAGACAATTTTACATACATCTTTTCCCTTTTCAAAGTATCCAATACTCGCTTTACATGTCTCACATGTTCATCCCAAGTCCCGCTAAAAATAAGAATGTCATATAAATACACAATCACAAAGTCATCTAGGAAAGGCCTGAATACATCATTCATCACATGCATGAAATTTGTCAAAGCATTACAAAACCCAAACAACATAACTAACCACTCAAACAATCCATGTTTGGTTTTAAAGGAAGTTTTCATGCATCCTATTCTGCAACCCTGATTTGATGATATCCACTACGTAAATCCAACTTATTGAAATAAACAACATTCTTCAATTGATCAAGTAAATCATCTATACGAGGAAGAGGGTATCGATTTTTCATCGTGATTTTATTTAAGGCCCGGTAATTGACACACATTCGCCATGTGACATCTTTCTTTGGCACCATCAAGATCGAAGAGCCACAAGGAGATGAACTAGGCCTGATGACCCCTTGATCCAATAATCAATGTACTTGCTTCTTGATCTATGTCATCTCCACAAATGACATCTTGCACATACCCACATTAGGAAGAGGAGAATCATATTGAAGATGTATCTCATGTTGGATTTCCCTCTTAGGAGGTAAACCATTTGGTGCCTGAAAAATATCATCATACTTAGAAACAATATCAATTAATTCATTTTTATGAGATGAATCACATCCTTGGAAAGTGTCGGATGTCTTGACATCTTTCTCTCTTATGACCATGAGTACATATCTCTTATCAGTGTTTATGAGTCTTTTCATTTTCCCTATACTAACAAGTGTTGTATTTACCCTCATGTTTTGAGCTCTAACAATATATTCCACTCCCCCTTTACTAAGGTGGTATTTTTTCTCATGACGAAAGAAGACTACTTTCCTATCATAAATATAAGGACTTCCCAACACTATGCCACATATATCAAGTGGTACAACATCCAAATCCACTTCATCAATCAACTTTGAAGCAATAGCAAATTTGACCCTAGATTGTTTGGTGACATTAAGTTTTGCTTTATCACATACCCAACCAAGAGGATAAGGCTTCATATGTCATTTCATTTCAAGACCCATATTCTTGACAAGTGATTCAGATATTAAGTTTACTTGGGAACCTGAATCAAATAATGTATCTATCTTAGTGTATTTAGATACAACTCTTATGTGAAATAATGCATTCCTCTTTCGTTCATCATCATGAGATTCATTATTGGAACTTGAACTAGCATGAAGGGAATTTTTACCTTGTACTCCAACCATTGTGATCTTTCCTTCATCTCCTTAATCGAAACCAAGATCATGTTGCATTGTAGCAATGGTTTTTGTCTCCCCTTTCCACCAAACCGTTTCGGTTTCTTTTCTGGATGCAGTTTCCAACAATGTTCTTCATCGTGACCGTTTTTCTTGCAATGAGTGAAAGATGGTTTTTCTCCTTCTCTCGTTACTGTGGCGGTCTTCTTTTCCTTCCTTTTAAACTTCTTAAAAGGTTTATGTGGGATATTGGAAGGTCTCTTCATGGGATCTTGTTGAACATGCTTCCCCCTATTCTCAAGGTGAGTGGCTTGCACATAAACTTCGTCAAGACTAGTGGGGTTAAACAAGAGAAAAGTATGATGAATATATATGTGAAGTGCACCAATATACTTCATTAAAGTTTCATAAGAATCCAAAGGAATGTTCAATGCAAGACCTTTCTTCCTAAATTCTTCTATGAAACTTTTTACAGTTTGACCTTTACTTTGCCTCAAAGTTTTTAATTCCATCATTGTTTTATGTAAATACCCTAATGGATAAAATTTCTTCCTTATCGTTGATTTGAATTTCGACCATGAGGAAAGAAGATTACCACACTTACTTATGTCCTGAAGCTTGCTCTCCCACCATATGAGAGTGTTTCCTTCCAACCGAAGAGAATCCAGTTGCACTTTAACTTCTTCATCATCAATATGTTGAACGTGTCAATATACTTCAACCTGTCAGATTCAATTATCTAGCTCTTCAGGATTAGCATCTCCATTAAACATAGGTGAAGAAAATTTTACATCAAGCTTTAATAATAGTTTCTTAAAAGAGGATTTATGGATAGAATGATGAGAATGCTCAGAGGAAGAAGAACTAGAACTTGAAGGTGAAGACGGAGGCTCAGGAGGATATCCTCCAGCACCTTGGTTTACCAAAGCATCATCATCTACATGTGCTTCCTTTTTCTTCCCTTTATTCTTCATCCTCTTCTCGTAATCTCTATACATTTGTTCGACCATTTCTAACATGCGATAAAAGACCATATGAAAGTTTTTCTCCTATTCATCACGCTTGTCCTCTTTTGCCATTTTCTTCCTTCGGAATACACGACCAACTTCAGGATTGAAAGTTTTAAGAGTTCCTTCACCATGCTTATGCTTGGCCCTAGTAAGCATTCACACTCAACAATTCAAGTCAAAGACGACTTCTCTGATACCAACATGATTCGGGATCTTTTCATTGAGTGACTTATAAATAATTGCATTAAATGAGCATAAATTAAAGTACACCATTAAAAAAGGAAAATCTCAAAAATGAAGAGACATAAGCATCAAATTTGAACAAAAAAAATTGATAACAGAGTTCGTCCCTGGTGGACTACGTCTTTGGGTCTTGCTCTCAAATGGGTAGGCTCTTTCATTAACTCAGTAAAAGAATTTGGCAAAATACATAAGTATACCTCATTCTGAAATCAAGCTGCAGAAATAATGCTCAGATCAGAAAACAGACAACACCATTGAATTTGTGGTGTTGAATTACCCAAAAATGATTGTCTCCATGACTCGATCCGATAATGGCACTCCCAGGCCTAAGAAGAAATGTGTCTCGGTTTATGTGCCCCTCTGCAACCTACATTAATGACTGGACTGCATAGAAATGTGTGCCCAAAAGGTTGTACCTTATGTGCACCTTCCTCCGCTAGTTGGTTGAACTCAACATTTAAACAAATTATGTAGTGTTGGTTACAAAGTAAGGTCGTTGGCCTGTTGGTTTGGGCATTAATACAAACGTGTATAGGGGAGAGGAGGTCTCGGGGTCAAACTCGTGGACCTCCCCCTTTTGGTTTTGTGTTGTTGCATTGTATATATATATAATATAAGGTTGTTCCACTACATTTAGTGGTGGTGCTATCCATATCCCAACGATTATATCGTGGTTAAGTTTTGCGTGGTCTGCCAGATTTGGAGGACCCGCCAAAATTAATATTTTTATTTTCAAAATTCGCTCACGGACTGTTATTGTGCTTTTCCCACCTTCCACGTGGAAGCCTCTGATTGGACCATGTGGTGGTCTCCCACTGGGCCACGTTTCCCTCTACCATGTCCACATGCCACATCATCATGCCACATCATCATGTCACATCAGCATACGAATCGTATGGATTGCCATGTGGCACGATCCTATTGGTCCACAGATCGGTTCAAAAATGCCAAAATTGGGTGACATGTGGCAGCCTCTGGTGCTTCCATGTCACCATGTTGACATCATGCTAATGTCAGCATGATGATGCAGGAGCATCGCCCACGTCAAGCGAGCTAGCGCGAAAATCAGGAGACAGTTGGACAAGCCAGCACAAAATTTTGAAAGCACCTTGAGATTATTGCGCAAGTCTTTAAATGAAGACATTTATGAAAGCGCACTTTGTATATTGTAATGGACCTTGAGAGGATAGCTCACGTCCGTAGGTAGATGAGGCATTTAATAGATTTAATGTTGTTAGATAGGATTTTAATTCTAGATTTGATAGTTTTAGAGTGCAAGAGGGAAACGGAATATAGACACCCTCATTTGTACATTGTAACATTATCGTAGAAAGGATTCAGGAAGAGAAGAGCATGCAGAGAAGTGTATGAAGAACACTCATGTACATACATTTGAATTAATAGAAAGAGTTCTGATTCAAATTCATGACTTGTGTTATTCTCTGTGTATTCATGTTAATATGCTCATGAATGTTTGCTTTATGTCATACATTTGCTTTTATATGTTGTGTATGTGATTTCATGGTTAAACTGAAGTCTGAGAGGAAGAGTGAATAAGTTTCAATTGTTTCTCTATCTGAGCCAGAGGATTCCTACAAGGAGTGCAGTCGAATTGTCCGCAAGGAGTGCGTTGACAGAAGGGTTCAGTTAGAGATAACTTTTGTTGCCATTCATCTCAGAAGTGAAGGTTTGGCACCAGAACCGTGCAAGGCATGCACAGGCTAGACAAAGTCTCAGAGTTGCGATTCTGAGCAAAGGGATTGAAATATTTCTGTTGCAGGAGTGCGCAGGATTGAAGGCTTTAACACTTGGTCGTGGTTGAAGAGTTGCCGCAAGGAGTGCGCGTAAGAGTTTCTTATTGAGAGACTTGAAGTCATAAAAGCTCAGGAAGGATAGGATTTCAAGTTCGTTGAAGGACCAGTGAGAAAATTGTGCCTTGAAGGTTGCAAGGAATGTCATCGATTTGCGTGCAGGAGGACGAGTTCTGTGGAAGAACGACTCATCGTTTCCTGGATTGGATAAGGAAGAAACGGACGGACGAAATTCTCCGAGGCGATTTTGTGAAGTTCCGTGGGTCGTTGAATCTTGCGGGTGCAAGGAGGCTACAGTGCAGGGGTGGAAAAGATTTGAAGCTCAGAAGGGCATGAGCCATCGATCGGGGTCACGAGGAGCGTTGAATCTATTCGTGGATCGGCATATCGGAAGTTCGTGTGGTGAGACTCCAAATTTACGCAACGGAAGTTGCGATATAACGAGATGCGATATTCCGACAGCTATGTAAGTATTGTGGGCCACTGAATAATAGTGGAGGACAGGTGGCAGAAACCATCGGAGGTTCGGCATCTCCGGCATCGGGAGTCGACGGGGGGATTATTTGGCCGCGGAAGTAGCGAAGTCGTGTGGTTGCGATATCTCGGGTATCGGCGTCTCGGGAATCGGGAGTCGATGAAGGAGTCATTTAATCTCACGCGAAGCGAAGTTTCGAGGGAGCGAGATCGCGAGTTCGGTGTTTCGACGTCTCGTGTATCGGGGAGTGGAAATTCGAACGCTTGGAATCGCGAGTAACGAGATCACGATAACGACAGAAGTTCCGACAAGGCGGGAGGAAGTCAACATTGACCAAAGCCATCGGGTCTCATGGATTTGAGGACCCAAAGATAGACCATGAACTCGCGAAGTCACGAGTTCCAATTCCTCGATAAGAAAAAGGAAGAGGAGTCACGCGAAGTGAACTGTGGGTGCAAATTTTCCGAAAGGGAAATAGAAGAGCCTTTGAGTTCTTCGGGCCGAAGAGAAAGAAGGTCCTAAGAAGGTGACCGTGCTTCGAGGAGTGTGATCGCCATCAAGTGGTATCAGAGCGAGAATATGTTTGCTTTCTATAGCAAAGAAAGAGATTAACCATGCCGCCCAGAAGAGAAAGGCAGTCACCGGACCCAGAGGATAGGGAGGTGCGGAGAAGAGGCAAGCCGGTAGGAAATCTAGAAATGGAAAGACAGATGAGAGATCTCCGAGCAAGGCTTGAAGAAATGGAGAGAGATCATAGACGTGGAGTTGGTGCAGGGTATCTTAGTGATTCCGAGGTTGAAGAGGAAGATGGACATGAAGAAGAGGTCACAGCAGAAGATGCATCAACCGATCGGTTGATCAAAGCCATCGCAAGGATGGGTGCGAAGACGAAAATGGACATTCTAGTCTATGAAGGAAATCTGGATGTCGAGGAGCTACTAGATTTGATTAAAGCTCTCGACACATACTTCGACTATGAAGACATCGAAGATGATAAGAAAGTCAGGCACGCAGTTACGCGCTTGAAAGGACATGCAGCATTGTGGTGGGACGAGCTACAAGCTGATAAACGCTGTAAAGGCAAGCAGAAGATCAAGAGTTGGGATCGAATGATCGCAAAGATGAAAGCGAAGTTCATCCCAAGGGATTACCAAATCACATTGTTCAGGTGAATGCATAACCTGAGACAGAAGTTGATGACAGTTAAGGAATATACTGAAGAATTCTATCGACTGAACATCAGAGCAGGTCATCGAGAGAGTGATGATGAGAAAGTTGCTAGGTATCGGAATGGTCTGAGATACGACATTCGGGATGAATTGAGCATGCTAACCATCCGAAAGGTGGAAGATGCTTACCAATTGGATCTGAAAGCCGAAGAGACGCTGAGACGAAAGCAAGGACAGCGAGGGCGAGGCAGAAGCTAGCCAAGAGGCAAGGCAGTTGCCCAGGAGAAATTCCAGAAGCCTAAAGAGGAATGGAAGAAACCTCAGGGTAAGGTTGAAAGAGGTGGAACCTCACAGAGGCAGTCATATGTTGAGCCGAGAGGATAGCAAAATGATCAGCGAGGAGATTATGCTGACGCAAACACTTTTCCTCGTACCAGAGGTAGAGGAAGAGGCCGAGGAGGAGTAATCACATGTTTCACAGGTGGGAAAAATGGGCACAAGTCATATGAGTGTCCAGAGAAAAAGAAGGATGCAGGAGAAGCTAACATCACATAAGCACAGAGGCGTGATGTTGAGACCGAAGACGCAGAAGGCGGAAGATCGCTTGTGATGCACAAAGTCCTTTTGACACCCGAGAAGGAGGTGGAGAATTCAGTGCAAAGGACCAGACTGTTCAGAACAGCTTGCAAGACCAAGGACAGGGTATGAAAGGTTATTGTGGATAGTGGAAGCACCGATAATCTCATTTCAACCGAGATGGTGGAGAAACTGGAGCTGGAAACGACTGATCATCCCAGTCCATACAGAGTTTCGTGGCTACAGAAGGGACACCAGGAAACTGTTACTAAGCAATGCTTGGTTGAGTTCAAAATAGGGGGATACAATGATAAGATCTTGTGTGATGTTATTCCCATGGACGTATGTCATCTATTTCTGGGTAGACCATGGCAATACGATCGAAATGTGATTCATGATGGGAGAATGAACACATATACTCTAGAGAAGAATGGAATAACGCATATGCTACTTCCAATTAAAGATAAAGAAGTGAAGCCGGAGGTAAATAGCACAATACTACTCATGAGTGGGAAAGAGCTTCTTACAGAGGTGGAGAAGAAAGAAGATCCACAATTCTTTGTGGTCAAAAAGCCGAGAATTATTCTGACTAGCACAAGAGTGGATGATTTGTTGGTTGAGATTCAGGAACTGTTGGAAGAGTTCACTGATATCATAGTGGACGAATTACCTCATTCGTTGCCACCGATGAGAAGTGTGAGTCATCACATAGACCTCATACTAGGAGCTAGTTTGCCGAATAAAGCCGCGTACAGGTTGATGCCACAGGAAAATGAGGAAGTCAAAAGACAAGTCCAAGATTTGATGGACAAAGGATTGGTCAGAGAAAGCTTGAGTCCATGTGTTGTTCCAACAGTGCTCAGTCCGAAGAAAGATGGAGGCTGGAGGATGTGTACCGACTCAAGAGAGATCAACAAGATAACCATTAGATACAGGTTTCCACTGCCGAGAACGGATGATCTGATGGATTTCCTGAGTGAGGAAAAATATTTTTCAAATATAGACTTGAAAAGCGGATACCACCAAATTCGCATGAGAGAAGGCGATGAATGGAAAACAGCGTTCAAGACAAACGAAGGACTGTATGAATGGCTAGTCATGTCGTTTGGCATGACAAATGCACCGAGTACTTTTATGAGGCTGATGAATGAAGTCCTGAGGGAGTTCATTGGGAAATTCGTCATTGTTTATTTGGACGACATACTGATTTACAGTAAATCAGAGGCTAAACATTTGAAGCATTTGGCCATTGTGATGAGGAAGCTACAGCAGGAGAAGTTGTTAGTTAATATGAAGAAGTCCTCATTTATGAAGACACAGCTCATCTATTTGGGTTTTATTATTTCGGCTAATGAGTTGAGGATGGATCCGGACAAGATGGAAGTGATCAAGAATTGGCCATCACCGAGAAACGTGTTCGAGGTGAGGAGCTTCCATGGTTTAGCTAGTTTCTACCGAAAGTTCATCAGGAATTTTAGTGGGATTAGCGCAGCGATGATGGACACAGTGAAGAAGCGGCATAAGTCTTTTCATTAGACAGCGGAGGCTGAGAAGAGCTTCAATTTATTGAAGCAAAAGATCACAGAGCAACCAATGTTGGTGTTGCCATATTTTTAGAAGACATTTCAGGTGAAATGTGATGCCAGTGGGTATGCCATAGGAGAGGTCTTGAGTCAGGATGACAGACCAGTCGCATATTTCAGTGAGAAGCTGGATGAGGCGAAATTGAAATACTCCACGTATGACAAGGAATTTTATGTTATCATACAGGCGCTAAAGAAGTGGAGGCATTACTTGATCCCAAAAGAATTTGTATTGTACAGTGATAATCATGCATTGCAGTTTGTGACTCAACAGGAGAAGTTGAATCAGAAACATGCAAAATGGGTAGAGTATATGCAGAATTTCACATTTGTGATTAAACACATTTCGGGTACTACTAACAAAGTGGTTGATGCTTTGAGCAGGAAATGTTTGTTTCTGCAGGAGTTTCAAGTCAAAACCTTGGGTTTTGAAAATCTCAGGGATATGTACGCCGGAGATGCAGATTTTGGAGAAGTGTATGAAGCAGCTGAGAATCCAGTTCTCAGAGATCGGAGCCCTTGGATAGATTATATGATCCAGGAAGGATTGTTGTTCAGAGGCAATCAGCTGTGTATTCCAAATTTCTCCATGAGGGAGAACTTGTTAAAGGAGAAGCACAGTGGCGGATTGGCCGGACATTTCGGTCATGATAAAACATTCGCGAAGCTGAGCGAGTCATATTTTTGGCCAGGGGTGTGTGCGGATGTCAAACGGTTTGTTGACAGGTGCAGAATTTGCCAGCATTCAAAGGGCAGGAAGAAGAATGCAGGATTCTATCAACCATTTCCCATACCGGAGAGGCCATGGGAGGCAATCAGCATGGATTTTGTATTGGGTTTGTCGAGGATGCAAAGAGGTGTTGATTTTGTCTTTGTAGTAGTGGACAGGTTTTCAAAGATAGCACATTTCATTCCATGCCAGAAGACCTGCGATGCGACGCACATTGCAAATCTGTTTTTCAAAGAGATCGTTAGACTTCATGGACTGCCGAAAAGTATAGTTTCGGACAGGGATACTAAATTAGTTGGGCATTTTTGGAGGATGCTATGGAAGAAGCTAGTAACTAACTTGGCGTTTAGTTCTGCTTATCATCCTCAGACGGATGGACAGATAGAATTGGTAAACCGAAGTCTGGGAGATTTGTTAAGGAGCTTGGTGACAGAGCACCATAGCAGCTGGGATAGTGTATTTCCACAGGCAGAATTTGCATACAATGATTCATTGAATCGGATTACGGGAAAAAGCCCATTTCAAATTGTATATGGCACACAGCTGAGAGGAGTTTCTGAATTGTGGGATTCAGGACAGATTGCTACTAGCAGCGCTAGTGCAGAAGAGTTCGTTGAGGCGATGAGAGAACTTCACAGTCAGGTGAAGCAGCGACTGCAAGATTCAAATAGGGAATATAAGCACAAGGCAGATCAGCATCGAAGACAACTTCAGTTTGAAGTTGGTGATATAGTTCTGGCGCATCTGAGGAAAGAAAGGTTCCCGAGGGGAACATACAACAAATTAAAGATGAAGAAAATTGGATCTTGCAGAGTCTTGAGAAAATTCGGGGAGAACGCTTATGAAATTGAGTTGTCAGATGACATCGGTATATCTCTGACATTCAATGTCTCAGACTTACATCCATATAAGGCTGAGGAAGTAGGAGATGGAATTGATGAACAGCCAAGGGTCCAGTGGCAGAAGCAGATGCCGATTGCAGAAAAGCCACAGATGGAGCGCATACTTGACAAGAGAGTAGGTAAGAAGACCAGGCGAAAGAAGTATTTTGAGTATCTGGTCAAATGGAAGAATCACCCAGTGGAGGATGCCAGCTGGGAAACTGAAGCAGTGATACAGAAGCATGGACACACCGTGCAAGAGCTCATGGACAGGAGCCCATGAAATTTTTCAAGCGAAGGAGTATGATGCAGGAGCATCACCCACGTCAAGCGAGCTAGCACGAAAAGCAGGAGACAGTTGGACAAGCCAGCACAAAATTTTGAAAGCACCTTGAGATTATTGCGCGAGTCTTTAAATGAAGACATTTATGAAAGTGCACTTTGTATATTGTAATGGACCTTGAGCGGATAGCTCACGTCCGTAGGTAGATGAGGCATTTAATAGATTTAATGTTGTTAGATAGGATTTTAATTCTAGATTTGATAGTTTTAGAGTGCAAGAGGGAAACGGAATATAGACACCCTCATTTGTACATTGTAACATTATCGTAGAAAGGATTCAGGAAGAGAAGAGCATGCAGAGAAATGTATGAAGAACACTCATGTACAGACATTTGAATTAATAGAAAGAGTTCTTATTCAAATTCATGACTTGTGTTATTCTCTGTGTATTCATGTTAATATGCTCATGAATGTTTGCTTTCTGTCATACATTTGTGTTTATATGTTGTGTATGTGACTTCATGGTTAAACTGAAGTCTGAGAGGAAGAGTGAATAAGTTTCAATTGTTTCTCTATCTGAGCCAGAGGATTCCTACAAGGAGTGCAGTCGAATTGTCCGTAAGGAGTGCGTTGACAGAAGGGTTCAGTTAGAGATAACTTTTGTTGTCATTCATCTCAGAAGTGAAGGTTTGGCACCAGAGTCGTGCAAGGCGTGCACAGCCTAGACGAAGTCTCAGAGTTGTGATTCTGAGCAAAGGGATTGAAATATTTCTGTTGTAGGAGTGCACAGGATTGAAGGCTTTAACACTTAGTCGTGGTTGAAGAGTTGCCGCAAGGAGTGCGCGCAAGAGTTTCTTCCTGAGAGACTTGAAGTCGTGAAATCTCAGGAAGGATAGGCTTTCAAGTTCATTGAAGGACCAGTGAGAAAATTGTGCCTTGAAGGTTGCAAGAAATGTCGCCGGTTTGCGTGCAGGGGGACGAGTTATGTGGAAGAATGACTCGTCATTTCATGGATTGCATAAGGAAGAAACAGACGGACGAAATTCTCCGGGGAGATTTCGCGAAGTTCCGTGGGTCATTGAATCTTGTGGGTGCAAGGAGGATACCGTGCAAGGGTGGAAAAGGTTCAAATCTCAGAAGGGCATGAGTCATCGATCGGGGTCACGAGGAGCGTTGAATCTATTCGTGGATCAACATATCGGGAGTTCGTGTGGTGAGACTCCAAATTTACGCAACGAAAGTCGCGATATAACGAGATGCGATATTTCGAAAGCTATGTAAGTAGTGTGGGCCACTGAAGAATAGTGGAGGACAGGTGGCAGAAACCATCAGAGGTTCGGCATCTCGGGCATCGGGAGTCGACGGGGAGATTATTTGGCCGCGGAAGGAGCGAAGTCGTGTGGTTGCGATATCTTGGGTATGGGCGTCTCGGGAATCGGGAGTCGAGGAAGGAGTCATTTAATCTCACGCGAAGCGAAGTCGCGAGGGAGAGAGATCGCGATTTCAATGTTTCGGCGTCTCGTGTATCGAGGAGTGGAAAGTTGAACGCTTGGAATCGCGAGTAACGAGATCACGATAAGGACAGAAGTTCCGACAAGGCAGGAGGAAGTCAACATTGACCAAAGCCATCGGGTCTCGGGGATTTGAGGACCCAAATATAGACCGTGAACTCGCGAAGTCACGAGTTCTGATTCCTCGATAAGAAAAAGGAAGAGGAATCGCGCGAAGTGAACTGTGGGTGCAGATTTTCCAAAAGGGAAATAGAAGAGCCTTTGAGTTTTTCGAGCCGAAGAGAAAGAAGGCCCTAAGGAGGTGACTGTGCTCCGAGGAGTGTGATCGCCATCACATGACATATTTCACCTTCCTTCTCCTACCACGTGTGTTGTACAGATGTTGACATCATCTGTACGGATGTTGATGTCAGCAGTACGGATGCTGACTCATCCCCTGTTGACTGAGCTAGATTGACCAAACTTTGACTTTGAATATCTTTCAATCTGTAACTCTATTTGACGAGTTGTTTGTGTCATTATAAATCTTGCAACGCGCTCTTCACGATCATGTCATTTTCACTGAGTTTTGGGAACTTTGAATTATTTCCCTTTCTCTGTCTGCTAAAGCCATTCTGAGCGTTCTAAGTTGCCTCTGCGAGTTCTGAGTTGTAAGGTCTCTTCCAACAGAGCCTTATAAATCATAAATTTAAATATAGACATGCTAACCTAACCTTAAACCACTCATTATTCATCATAATAATCCACTACATATTCAACATATTAATATTTATGAGTAGATTATAATAAAATTATCAAACACAGCAGAAAAATGAAAATACATACCTCTAACTGATGTTATCATTGTTCTGCAACTCTGTCTGATGCTCTGCTTGATGCACTGCCCAAAACTGTCTAACCACCCAGCCGGCTAGGAACAGAGCCTCTCCGGCTCCGTATCTCTAGGATTCCGTAAGGATTCCTAGCCCCCGAGCCCAAAACTCCCAGTAATAGGTGCCCCCTTGTAACAGTCCTTCCAATCTGAAAATAATTCTCCCTGCAAAAGTACCCCTCTCCCGAGTGTTTTTTTCCCCCTCATAACCCCCCTTTCCCATTCACCATCTCTTCATTTCATTAAGACTCACCCACCTTATCTCTCCATTCAATGCCAACCACCTTATCCCTCCATTCAATGCCAACCACCTTATCCCCTTCTCCTTAATGGTTCCATCCTTCG
>JZKD02S0892539.1:113396-129594 GCA_000966675.3 Picea glauca | reverse complement strand
TTATTTAGACAATTGTAGTTTAGTTAAGTAATTATGAATATTCATATATACACTTTTCTTTTCAGAAGGAAAAACAATAAATTCCACCATAAGACAAATCTCCATACACTCTCAATTATTTCTACTCATCCTTCCTCCCTAACTTACTTCCATATTACATTCTTATCCTTCCTCTGTTGGACTATCTTGGAGTGTCAACTATATTGACCTAACTCCAAATAGAACCCGTAAGAGGAAGTGTCACTATCTTGACCAAGCTTCCCCAGCAGGCAACTGACAGTCATCATCACACGTCTAGGGGAGCGTGAGCTAACACCGTCCTCCCATGACTCCAAGTTTCAGAGGATACATGGTGGGAAATGCCTCCACCCCTCCTAACAGGACTAGGGTCCACACCCTACCACGGAATATACAGTGGCACCACGTTGATGGGAGTTTTGTCTTCGTTTATTCGGTTTTGGGCAGTTTCACCTGCTGAAATCTTGCACTGTTCCACATATCATAGCAATGTATCCAAACCAATATAATTTCACATACAAAGATTCATACCATATTGTTTCTCGGCCGGTGGTCATGACATCCACTTTCTTCATCATTAGCCCTTAGCTATTTCATAGCCCAATAACCTGTAGATTAGTCTGTAACACAAACGCATACATATCTATGCATTATCATCATGTAATTGCATACAACCATAATTTCAATTCGATACTCGCGTACCAACAACTTTAGCATCAAAGTTTTCAAGTTAGAAATAGATCTCATAATATCCCATAATTCAATTAACGACACCCATTCATAGAATTATCATTTACATAATGGATTGCATCATATCCAACATCATTCAAATAACATTTAAATCTTCATAGGATTCGCATTCACACAGTATATCGCATCATATCCTTTATCATCAATAACACTTAAACATTCATAGAATTTACATTCACATAGTAGATCACATCATATCTATCATCATCAATAACATTTAAATATTCATAAAATTTACATTCTCACAATATATCGCATCATATCCATCATCATCAATAACATTTAAATATTCATAAAATTTACATTCTCACAATATATCGCATCATATCCATCATTATTCAAATACGTTTAAACATTCATAAAGGTTCATACATCTTAAAAGTTCAAGTGTATCATTTAATAGTTTCACTGTGAATAGAAAATAAAGGTGTTTAGGCCTCAGGTAATCCTAGATGTCTTAGTCAAAAGGTGTTGTTACATACACCCAACCTTTGAGAACATATTCTCTAGGTAGTCAAAAAAGTGAGTGATAATCTCGTTGTAATGTCTCCCCATCCTCCCAAGTAGCAGATCCTGGACTAAACTTGTCCCACTAGACCTTAAATTGGTCTACCAGACGATTCCTGAGCTGTCGGACTCTATGGTGCAATATGCGTAACGATTCTACCGTGAGGGTTCCCACGTCCGATACCTGCAATTCCTTCCAATTTAGTTTATGTGATTCATCAGCAACATAATGACGTAGAACATATACATGAAAAACATTATGAGTTTTATGTAAGTGGGGTGGCAGTACGAGACGATAGGCAATGGGTCCAATTTTCTCTTGGATTTTGAACAGTCCTATAAATCGAGGTGACAACTTTGTCCCCTTACCAAACTGAATGGTACTCTTATTAGGCCTGATACGAATGAAAACCTTATCTCCCACTTTATAACTTCGATCAGTCATGTGCGCATCCGCATAACTTTTTTGTCTATATTGTGCTTTCTTTAGTCTCTACCTAATCTGACTCACCTGTTCCTCCATCTCTTGAATCAATTATGGCCCAAATATTACTCAGTATTCTAATCTTTCCAAACTCAATGGTGTTCTGCATGGCCTTCCATACAGATCTTCGTAGGGTGGCATTCCGATGGAGCTATGAAAACTATTATTGTAGGTGAACTCTACCAAAGGTAGGTACTTCTCCCAATGGGTTTGATTATCCATGACATACATCCTAAGCATGTCATCCATGACTTGATTTACTCTCTCAGTTTGACCATCTGTTTCAGGATGATAAGCTTTGCTTAAGTTCAACCGAGTCCCCAACGTTGACTGCAAACTTGTCCAAAACCTAGAAGTGAATCTGGAGTCCCTATATGAAATGATATTCTTAGGTATCCCGTGCAAACGGATGACCTCACTTACAAACACATGTGCCACATCAGTGACATCATAAGTGTCTCTAACCGGAATAAAATGAGCACTCTTGGTTAAATTATCAACTATCACAAGAATGGCAATGTGTCTATGAGATGTGAGCGGCAACCCCACCACAAAATCCATAGAGATGACTTCCCACTTGGACATAGGGACATCATGTGGTTGTAGGAGACCTATCGAGTGATGGTGGTCGGATTTCACTTGTTGACACTCTAGGCACTTGGCGATGAAATGGACTACATCGTGTTTCATGCCTATCCAGAAGAAAAGATTCCTCATGTCTACGTACATCTTCTTCACACCCAGATGCGCACAATAAAGTGCTCTATGGGCTTCCTTCAGTATGATGCTTCGAATATCCCCACCTTCGGGGACGTACATCCTTCCTCGATATCTTAACAGTTCGTCTGCTTCCAGACTATATCCTTCATATTTTGGATCTAATTGCCTCCCACTCTGGAGGTTTGAAGTAACCTTTAAATACCAACTGTCTCCATGGAGTTGCGCCAACACACGTTCTCTCAGATTGACTTTTAAGGGTACCAAGGAGAAGACACGTGGCCTCCTACTCAAGGCATCCGTGACCACATTTTTTTTTCCCTAGAAATATGAAATACCAAAATCATACTCACTCATGAACTCACTCCATCGCCTTTTCCTGGCATTCAGATCCCTTTGAGTGAAGAGGTGTTTTAAACTTTGATGGTCCGTTTTGAGCTCAAATTTTCACCCCACTAGATAGTGCCTCCAAAGTTTCAGAGCTAGCATTACAGCTGCCAACTCTTAATCATGAGTAGCGTAAATCTCCTCGTGTTTCTTCAACTTCCTTGACGCATAATCTATCACTCCTCCATCCTGCATTAGCACGGCCCCCAACCCTTGCTTCGAGGCATCCATGCAGACTGTGAAGTCATTTTCCATATCCGGCACTCATAGAATTGGCGCACTAGTTAGTAACCTCTTAAACTCGATGAATGCACTATCACATTCTTCTATCCATTCATACCTGACCCCCTTGCGCTGCAAAGTGGTGATGGGTTTCGCTATTTTAAAGAACCCTTCCACAAATCTCCGATAGTAACCTGCTAGCCTCATGAAGCTTCTTACCTCATGAGAATTTTTTGACACTGGCCATTTCATAATGGCCTTTACCTTTTCTGGGTCCACAGAGATTCCTTCGCCGGAAATGATATGACCTAAATAGTGGATTTCTTTCTGGAAGAAGGAACACTTCGACAACTTCTCATACAATTTGTTCTCCCTAAGGCAGGACAACACCACTCGCAAGCGTTCCTCATGTTCTCTTTCGCTCTTGGAATAGATGAGGATATCATCTAAAAAGACTTGTACAAAGTGGTCTAAATACTTCTGGAATACACCGTTCATGAGGCTCATGAATACTACTGGTGCATTGGTCAATCCGAAAGGTACTACAACGAACTCATAATTCCCAAACTGAGTTCGAAAGGTAGTTTTAGGAATATCACCTTCCTTAATCCTTAATTGGTGATATCCTGATCGCAAATCAATCTTTGAGAATACCGATGCTCCTTTCATCTAATCAAAGAGATCATCTATCCATGGCATTGGGTACCTATTTTTCATTGTAGCACAGTTCAAGTTTCTGTAATCTATACACAGTCGTAAGGAACCATCCTTCTTCTTTACAAAAACTATTGGTGCACCCCAAGGTGAGACAGTAGGCCTTATTAGTCCTAAGTCAAGTAGCTCTTTCAACTACATCTGCAACCCACAAAGTTCTGGCACTGTCATCCTATACAGAGTCTTGGAAATTGGTTCTACACTAGGTTTTATCTCAATAGTAAAATCAAGCTCCCTCTCAGGAGGTAACCCTGGTAACTCGTTCGGAAAAACATCCTTAAATTCTGACAATACCGGGTAATGATCCACGGAGGGTCCTTTTCTTTCATTCACTGCTTCAACAACATAAATTCAAAACCCTTGCCTCATGCAGTGCTTAACCTTCATAGTTGAAATAAATCGTAGAGACACCTCTCTCTGTACACCCTGGATCTCTACTCGCCTTCATTCATCGTCAACACAGAGTACCCTTTTCGCGAAACAATCAACCATAGCTCGATGGGCTTCTAACCAATCCATTCCAACAATTAGGTCATACGCCCCTAGAGCAGTGACGTATACCTTCATCCTGGTAGTACACACTCCTAGGTCTACTAGACAATTATCAACACTAGGTCCTACCACTTATTTTTCCCCCGAAGCCATCTCGACTTGTTTAAAGTCGTCGTGCTCGTACGCTGCCAACCCACTTTTTTTCTAATGCAGATGGTAAAATGAAACTATCTGTAGCATCGGATTCAAATAAAATTTTAAAATTGATATGATTTAGTGTACTTGACGATTCCACCATCGTGGATTGATGTTCTGCCTGGCGATTATTAACTGTTGCATAAATATGGTGGCTACCACTTGCTCTTCCCATCGGGGCCTTTCCTTCTCTATGCACAAATCCTGATTGTAACTCTAGGCAGTCACGTTGGTAATGGGGTCCTCCACATCCCCAACATGTAACATGAGATTGAACCTGCACACTGCTCTGTGATTGCCTCTAAAATGAGTTCCTTCCCCTGGAACCCCTACCCCTACTAGTTTCTCCCTGAGATGGTCGTGGATCTGCCTGCGTCGTTGGTGATGAACGGGATGTTGCACTCGCTTCCATTGAAATACCTGTGGCGACTGTCCTTGGTGCGACTCAATTACCATATGGAGGTGGCCTTGAGCTCCCTCCCCTGGAAAATTTCCTAGGGGTCTTCCCCACGAATCCAGGACGATGCGAAAAGGTCAACCTCATACCTCCATTTAAGTTCATGTGTTCCTCAGCATAACATGCATTTTCAGTTGCTTCCTCTACTGAAGACGATTTCCACATCCGCACCATGGCCCTTATCTTAGGTTTTAACCCATAGACAAAGTGTTATGCTTGTCGTTGGTCATTATCCATGTATGAAACATATTTGACCAATTCCATAAACCTGATCTCGTATTCTTCTACGGTCTTATTTCCCTGTACTAGAGCATGAAATGCTCCCACATGTTGTTCCTCATAGTAAGCTGGTATATATTTCCTTCGGAACCTCTCCTCAAAAAGTTCCCAAGAGACGGTGTCCGGGGTAAGGTGCAATTGCCTCTCTAGGTTTCCCCACCATTTCAGGGCACTCTCTCTCAACTGAAAAATTGTTATTTTCTCCTTCAACGTGGATGCATAGTCTCTTAAGGTGAAACACTTTGTCATGCCTTCCAACCATGCCTCGGCATGTTCACAAGCACGACCCCCGACAAACTCTGGAAGTTTGATCTTATGTAGTTTTCTAGTGATGTCTTCGGGTGGAGGTCCTCCTCCTGAATCCCTCGATGCTTCAGGATTATCCATTCCAGATGGTGGGGGCTCCACTTCGACCCCTGCTGGTTGACGCCCCTTTAAAGTCTCATTTATGGACTCCAAAGAGCGCAGAATGAGAGCTAATTCAGGAAATGGTGGTGGCGGCATTAGCGGTCCCTGCGACGACACCCCTCTGCCTCGATTTCCTCGAGTCCTGACCATCCTGTATAATTGAATCTGCATCGACCAAAATTTTGTCACGGTGAGTCTAGGACAATTCCCATTTGTGCAACTTAAACTAGAAAACAAGGTTAGGCGTAAGTTTTTTTTTTTTTTTTTACTTATCTGTAAACAGGCATTACTCTCTTTAGGGGAAGTGGCTAGGTTAGGGTTAAAGCGTCTAAGCTTGATATCTTCGCCTAAGAAAACTATTGACCCTCTCGCCTGGTAGTTACACTAGCACTGTACCACACTCGCCACAGTGCATCAGATCCCTTATATGGTGCTTTCTATTATACCTCTATTCTACCCTAACTATTTCCCATAACATGCATCAAACTCCCGCTACTCTACAAGGACTTTTAACCTTTATAAATTATAAAGTTACACTATTACATTCATAAATCATAGGGATATATATATTTGTAGTGTAAGTCATTAATCTATGACCCATATTCATGAGTATTAGTCGCAACTGACCAATAATTCTCATGATTTGAATTATTGGGAGTATTCAAATCATGAGAATTATTGGTCAATTGCGACTAATACTCATGAATATGGGTCATAGATTAATGACTTACACTACGCAGTTAATCCCAAAAATAATATCTAATATATTGCACTGCGGAAGCCCCTATATGCTTAGATATATATATGATTAATAACATAGGTTTCAAACCCATTATTAACATTAAAATTTTACAATGTTAATACGTTTTGCACATTATGCTCCCTTGCGGGCTTGGTGCTTGGCTTTGGCTTGTGGAATGGAATGGAAAGGGCTTGGTGCTTGGCTCAATGGTTGTGGGCATGGAACTCAGTGCTTGGCTAACTTGGATAATTAGAGATTATACTTCAGGATAATACATTATTATTGTTGATAATTAATTTATTTATATAAATGAATTTATTTTGTAAAGGCGTATACATGGCGCGTTGGTGTTTGGGCGCTTTGTCAAGGAGCTTGGGCTTGGTGGTGGTCGTGGGTTCAAAACCCATGAACGCCAAAATATTTTTTTTATAACTTTATTTTTTTATTATTATTATTATTAAAAAAAAATTAATAATTAAAATTTTTAAACAAATTTTAAAGAAATTAAGATTTTTTTTTTAAACCTAATTTAAAAGAATTAATAAAAAAAAAAAAAATTAAAAAATAATTAAAATTTTTCAATTGAAGTCGGGCATCGTGGGTGCATGAGGCCCACGTGCCTGCCTCCCCCATTTCCCGCCTGCCCAAGCTAAATTGATAATAATAATAAAAAATTAACAATCACACAAACCCTAATCGGACCCAAGCCTCAAATTCACTCCAGCGTTCGTCGGTGGCCTCTCTCTCTCATGGTTCCTCCTTCGTTGTGCATTCTGGACCTGCGGCTTCCTCGTGGATCCTCTTTGGTGGCTTGGTGCTTGCCTCTACGCTACAATCGACGATCGCCAACACAATGGCAAAGGGAAGATCCCACAGCCCTAGTTCCAGCCACCATCTCTTCTTCTCGGGGTAGTAGGCCCTGTGTATCCAGTTGTCATAGAAGCTCATGTCCTCTTCTAGACCCCGTCCATGACCACGACCACGTCCACATCTAAATCCAAGCCCACAGCCCCATTTGTTCTACACTTTTCCTGTGTGTTGGTAAAAGGGATCTCCTACAACGTTGGGGTTCTTTGTCAAGGCTTGACTTGTGTGCTGGTTCATATGGTGTTTTGGTTCTGACTAACTTCTGTTGTGTTGTGTTTCTTGGCACTAGAAATCTTGGTCGCTTACTTGGTGTTGTATGATTTGGCATGTGACCTGTATGACGCTCGGTTTCTCGGCTTTGACTGACTTATGTTGTATTACAGGTGCTTAGCTTAGTGCTTTAACTAGAGGTTAGGCCCGTTTTATTCCCTATTTTTTTTTTTACTTCTTAATATTTTTTATTTATTTTTATATTTGTATTATATATGTAACAGTTGAGTTTGATTTAATATAGATGGGCAAACCCCAATGTCGCAGGATGGAATTCTGAGACGGCGTTGAGATGGAATGTGCTTAGCTGAGTTCGATATGCGTTTTGGCATGAGCCCTAGGATTTAGTATTCAGGATGGTTGAAGAATGGTAGGTTTTTGCATATTGTTCCAACACAGGGCACTGTGGGTTCCCCGTTTCTTTTATTTCTCGCCCTCTATTTTCCTTTTCGGTTGAGCCCCAGAGACCATTTTATTTGCAAAGGTTAGGGTTGTGTCTTCACAGGGCAGGTCGTCTAGGGTTTTCTTAGGATGCGCCCATTATGGGGCCTCAAACCTGGGTCTATTTCAACGAGAATGAATGTACACGGATATCTCAAGAGCCATGGGGTCCGCTGACTATTATCTTTATGGAAATGGGTTCTTTTTAAAGCGAAATTGCAGATTCGAGGAGAAAAGTACTCTAGAATTGTTTAACACAGGAAGGCATCAAGGAGGTTTCTTTGGAGTTAACTGTCTAAAATCTTTACTTTCCCTCAGGAGGTTTGTAGTTTTGAGAGGAATTTTGTTTGCATCTTCTTTCGGACACAAGAGTGTTGTCGTTGTACCAAGTTTCGGTCGGATTCGAATGAGAAGTGTTAAGTTGGTACATAATTTCAAATTAAGGGACAGGGACATCATTTTATTGGGTGGACTAGATTTTCTCTGCAATGGTCTGCATTGTGCATCTATAGGAAATTTACTTGCATCTTCTCTATAAGGAAGTGGATATTTTTAATATTATATCTTTTTTTTTATTTTTTTTTATTTTTTTTGAAAAGGAAAGAGTATGAGGACTTATATATATATAATAGACAAAATACTTATATAAATAAGATTTTAGATTGAAAATGGGTACTATATTATATTATGGAGGATTTAGTTAAAAAAAAATCATTTTCCTTGATATGATTTAGATTCGATTATACATAAAAAAAAAAAATGGTTCCTTATTCCTTTTCTTTCACATAATAAAAAGTTTATGTTATCTAAGTTTTGCAGGTGAGGACTCTTATAGCTCTCATAGGTGTGCAGGTGGCTAAAAAAATACAAGTGGTTGCTACACTATCTCTTCTTTCTTTGGGTTCTTCTAGGTAGTCTGTACACTCCTTCAAGGTTCTTATGGGTAGCCTGCTCAGGGTTTCTGGGTTGTTTTGGTTATATCCAAGGGTTACAAGGGTCATTTATGGGTTACTTCTACCTGCTTTAGGATTCAATAAGGATTGTACTGGTTGTTTAAAATTCTGGTTATGCATGTCTAACTTTCTGTCTCAAGGGTGGGTAGGTGGGTAGGCCCTGGTCCAAGTTTATAAACTTGGCTATGATACCATGTGTAAGGTCTCTTCCAACAGAGCCTTATAAATCATAAATTTAAATATAGACATGCTAACCTAACCTTAAACCATTCATTATTCATCATAATAATCCACTACATATTTAGCATATTAATATTTATGAGCAGATTATAATAAAATTATCAAACACAGCAGAAAAATGAAAATGCATACATCTAACTGATGTTATCGTTGTTCTGCAATGTTGCCTAATTCTCTACTTGATGCACTGCCCAAAATTGTTTAACCACCCAGCCAGCTAGGAACAGAGCCTCTCCGGATCCCTAGCTCCAGGATTCCTGGCCCCCAAGCCCAAAACTCCCAGCAACAGGTCCCCCCTTGTAATGGTCCTTCCAATCTGAAAATAATTCTCTCTGCAAAAGTCCCCCTCTCCCGAGTGTTTTTTTCCCCCTCATAACCCCCCTTTCCCATTCACCGCCTCTTCATTTTATTAAAACTCACCCACCTTATCTCTCCATTCAATGCCAACCACCTTATCCCTCCATTCAATGCCAACCGCCTTATCCCCTTCTCCTTAATGGTTCCATCCTTCGATATGTTAAGTTTTCTTTTAATAAATTAAAATTTATTAAACTTAAATTCATTACCCAAATATTTAATGAGTTAATTAATTAATCAATCAATCAATTAATATACATTAAACAATTAATAATTCAGGACAATTAATTAATTAATTAAACTTAATATACTTTAAACAATTGTTTAACTATGACAATTAATTATTTAACTAGGGTTGTTACATGAGTTGTTCTTAGCCTTCTCTGGATCCTTTTTGGATCATAAAAGGTCCATGACAACCTACTTACAAGGGGAAGATCAGAATTCAGATTCAAGATATTCACTCTTGAGGCACAAGCGATCCAAAGAGTCCAGAACAAACACATAATCATTAGCTTCTCCAAAGTGATTAAAATCCTGAAGCAAAGTATTTTAACCAAAGTATTTTAACTCGAGACTATTTACTATTTTGGCCTTCGTGCAAGCCCTCAAAACATTCAATGTTCCGTCAACGATCGACTTGATCACATCATTCTACACAACAGCAATTTCAAGCTGCTAAATATTAAGAACTTTAATACATCTATGCAGATACATGAATGGCATGTCATTAGGGGGAATTGAAGCGGCGTATTTTCTTACCTCGGGATATTTGGGTGCGAAGTTGACAGGACTGGAAACATGAAAAATGTCATCACAACGATCTACGGTAGCGTCAAAATTGTTGTCTTTCAACAGCTCAGCTCTTAAGAGCTTGAGCCTTTCCTCAGCTCCCAGAATGTCTAGTAGATTCCGCACCTTTGTCTCGTTCTGTGACAACAATATTCTCCTAGTTAAATATAAGAGCCCTATATAGGAGGAGGAGACTGGAATTACCTTGATCGCACACTGTAGCATGGCGATGGAGGAAGGTAAGATGTATTTATGGAAATGGACACGTGGTTGGAACTATCAGGTTGTAGACAAACACACCTGGCACTTGTTGATAAGTTGTGAATATATACAAATGCCACTTGTTTATACGTTGCGGATAGACGACGAAGGGGTAAGAGAAACCTCCCCTTAAAGAACGCCTTCAACATAATAAAATGAAAATTACTTATAACATCAAAATGAGGCCAAACTTCAAATGGTATCATTTCCTTTTAAATTTTATGAAGTAACCACTAAGTCTAAGTCCGAAAAACATGTTAAAAATTCAAGAATAAAAATTTAAAAATAACAATTTAAAAAATCGATAATATAAAAGATAATTAAAAAAATAATCATTATTTAATATTAAATGCATTTACATGCACTTAAATGCATTTTAAGTCTAAATATTTTATTCATCAAAAACCTTACATTTCAATTTAATAAAATTAAAATTAAAATAAATATATACTTACATATTATACATATTTTAATTTTTAAGATTGAAATTATACCTTCTTATTCTATTATTTTATCATAATTTATTACAAAGTTTATAATGTAACACTCCATAATATCGAACAATGTAAAGTACATGATATGAAATATTCATACGGATTACTTTCAATTGAGGTGAACCTTCAAACAGTAGAGACCTGCCGACAGAAGTTAAACCTCATAAGCTTTTGGGAGGACACAATTTTTTTTTATTTTGAAAAGTGTACTCGATGTCACGATGCTACTGTCAACTTATGAGTCTCAACAAATAGAGATATTTAGTTTTAAAAAAAATGATAGCTCTGACCATGGCAGGCATTGTATTCATAAGGAAGTCAATAATAGTGACTTGATAGTTGCTTTAAATCTTATACATTTACAAGATTTAGGATAGACATTTATTAAGTAAATGTTATTTACATTAATGATACGAGCAGATCTCACACTTATAATATAAAAAAATGGCATTGGCTAGTTGTTCTACGAAATGGTTTTTTTCGTCGGAATTCGATGATATAAATTTACACGAATCACTATTTTTTGTTGTTCAAAATCTATTTTTGAATGCTTTGGAGATTAATTTCATTCACTACCATAATCAAGGAGTGATATGCCATCACCTTTCGTGAAGTGTTCCTGCAATGACTTAGGCTGGCCATTTGAAGCATTACTTGCTTCCGAAGTTTTGGAACCCATCTTGGAGGATGCTCCAATCTCCACTTCGCCATATCCCAATCCTAAATATCGAAGCCTTTCCACAACCTCAATGGGATTAATGATACATTGGCCCTCAATTCCAAGGCCCTTTCCTTCATAACCCATCTTAGTTAGCAATCTCAAACCTATACATCTTGTATGTTTTTCAAATGCACCAAAACCATCTATATGGGAACAAGGAGAATTTGATGAATGACCTTCACTGCATACCTCAGAGATGTTTTCTGAAATAGATGTAAAAGGCACTTCCTTCAATCCTTCTTTGAATTTGTTTTTCTTTGAAGCTTTCTCTTGAACCAATCTCTTTCGTTCCAGGTAGTATTCATACAACACTTTCACCATCTCAACCATGGAAAACATTGAATTTTGGAAATCCTTCTCATCTTGAGAAAGTCCTCCATAAGATGTCATTTTATCCCTTGAGATGATCTCTTCCCTAGTGAACATGCAAACTCAAACTCCAACCGTCAACTAGCTCTAATACCACTTGATCCGAAAATATCTTTTACACGACAATGGTTGAGTTATTTAGCATGTGTTAATTAACCATTTAGGAATCTTAATGAAAGAGGAAGAAGTATAGAAGAATCATAACATCCATATGAACATTTACAGATCTGAAATCAAGCATAAACAACATCAAACCATAAACACCAATGTGATAACGGAGTTCAGAAATCTCGCCTACGTCTTCGGGCCTTGTCTCAGTGGAATTTGATTATTTTTGTTCGAAGCTTTAAATGTACATCATGAAAGTGCCAATGGATTAAAAAAATTAGTTGTTCTTGTTCTAGCAAATATCATGAACCCATCTAAAGAAACAAAACTCAAATCCGATGAACGAAGCTCCCAGAAATGGCCCGCAAAGGTGCGCTCCTCAGTAACTTCCCTTCATAACAATGGCTTTGGCTCTACAATCCGACAGCATAAACTTGTTTTGAAACTCCTCCCGTGGACTCAAGAAGACCTGATTTATATAGATCTAAAGTTGGTAACCATCTCCCAACTTCCTCCCAAGATCTGGCCTCAAAAAGGGCCCAATATCTCCCAAAAATGGATTAAATCCCCTCAATCTGGATAAAAATCCATTTAAAATCACTATTATATGGTTAGAAAAATCCACGTTTGCACATAATATTAGGGATAAGCCCCCAATCATGGGCGCTCACCCCCTCTACATGGTCATATGGTGTCATATGGCCAAGCACCAGCTCCCTAGGGGTTGTGCCCTGGCTCTCACCTTTGTTAGCACTGGTCATATGTCCATATGTGATAGGACCGAACCCGAACTGCATGCCCAACTACTGGTCACCACCCCGCGTCTTATGGCATCAGGTGCGCCCTATTTTGTGGGCCCCCCGCCCATAGTTTATCCGCGTAGTAATACTAGTCCATGGTTACATTGGTGACGAATATGCCTGAGCCCCGAGTAATATTCCATAGCACGCGCGCCATCTAACCATGTTCAGTGAACTGTGGTTGTATGCATACGTATAATGACC
The DNA here is from genome assembly GCA_000966675.3 of Picea glauca. Lineage (NCBI taxonomy): Eukaryota > Viridiplantae > Streptophyta > Pinopsida > Pinales > Pinaceae > Picea > Picea glauca. The sequence goes on along the minus strand of JZKD02S0892539.1, from coordinate 116,345 downwards.
GGGGGCTGGGGCTAGGCACCAACCCTTACATCCTCTGCCTGGAACCAATGGTAAACTTAAATAAAAAGTATACGCCATGGTTTAATAAGGGCTACAGCAGGCAGGTTGGTAACCCGGACTGTCCCAAGGCGCTTCCCCCACGCCAAAGGTCACGCAGTCGAAACCTGGGAAGCCCAAAACGTTTGCAATGAAAACTTGAACCAATCCATGGGTGCCACGTGGAAGCCCATGTCTAAGCCACGTGGCACCACTCCATACGCCAGGCTACTGCCACATGTCAAACGAGGATTTTCCCAGTTGTCACATCATCTACTATGTCAGTTGACCATACCCTACCACATGTCGTCGTATGGACATGCCACGTGTCAGCCTTGCAGTGATGACACATGTCACTTCCCAGTTGGTCCACCTGTCCTGTCCACATCAGCGTCCATATGCTCAGTCAGCTGCCACATGGTACTGTATGGACTGTACAGTGAGCATTGTTTTTCCCTGTTTGGCAAAATGAATAGATCACCATAACTTGAGCATACGACGTATGTTTAAGCACATTCAAGTTGCGTTTGGTTTGTATCGATGAGGCCTATGCACACGTCCATTTTGAAGACATTATGAGAACTTTAATTTTATGCCTTTCTAAGCCCCATCAAGCTCCTGGATCCAAATCTGGATCATCTCTTGTGGTTATGGTCCTTAAAAAAGAAGGCTCTTGGTGCATATGTCTTGACTTCCGCGCCCTCAACAAACTCACCATCAAAGACAAATTTCTCATTCATGTCATTGATGACCTCATGGATGAATTCAGTGGTGCCCAGTTCTTTACTAAACTTGATCTTTGTTCTGGATACCACCAGATATGTATGAACGAGGCAGACATTCCTAAGACTGCATTTCGAACTCAAGAGGGCCACTATGAGTTTTTGGTCAAGCCCTTTGGCTTGTGTAATAGTCCCTCCACTTTCCAAAGCCTCACGAATCATGTCTTCTGTCCTTTTCTCCGTCATTTTGTCTTAGTTTTCTTTGATGATATCCTCATCTATAGTAAAACCTGGACATCCCATCTTGCTCATGTGGATCGAGTTTTACATCTACTCTCTCAGCACCAACTTTTTCTCAAACAATTTAAATGTGTTTTTCGGCACCTCAGAAGTCGAGTACTTGGATCATATTGTTGGCAAGGCAGATGTCAAGGTGGATCCTAAAAACATTGAAGCTATGTAGGATTTTCCTCAACCAAAGACTATCAAAAGCTTGCGTGGATTTCTGGTTTTAACAGGATGTTATCGCAAGTTTGTTAAGAATTATGGAAAGATTGTGGCACCTCTCACTGCTCTCCTTAAAAATAATTCTTTCACTTGGACTCCCACAGCTGATCAGGCCTTTCAAACCTTGAAGGCATCCATGTGCACCACTCCATTCATGGCCCTTCCTGATTTCACAAAGACCTTTGTCCTCGAATGTGATGCTTCCGGGAGAGGAATTGGAGTAGTCCTTACGCAAGAGGGTCGTCCTTTGGCCTTTACCAGCAAACAATTGTCAGAGCGACATTTGGGGTAATCAATCTATGAAAAGGAAATGTTGGTTATTTTTCATGCAGTGGATCTTTGGTGCCCTTATCTATTGGGGTAATGCTTCCAAATTAAGACAAATCATCAAAGACTCAAGTATTTTCTGTAACAACACCCTTCCTCCCTGGAGCAACAAAAATGGGTGACTAAGCTCTTTGGATATGATTATGAGATCATTTACAAGAAAGGAAAAAACAATGTGGTTGTTGATGTACTTTCAAGAAAATATGAATATGAAGGGTCCCTTTTTTCCCTCTCCCTAATTGTACGAGATTGGCTCCAAGTTGTTCACCAGGAATGGCTACAAGATCCCAAAATTTTGCATCTGATCCAACAATTGCAGACCAATTCTCCAATTTCCCCAAGGTACTCTTGGCACAATGATGAGCTTCACTACAAAGTTCGTTTGTATTTAAGTAAACAGTGACAACTTAAATCCATGGTACTTTCTGAGCTTCATGCTACACCCACAGCTGGGCACTCGGGGTTTACCAAAACCTATGACCAGGTCAAACATTCTTTTTTCTGAGATGGTATGAAACAGGACGTTCGCAATTTTGTGGTAGAGTGTGATGTTTGTCAATGCAACAAGCGAGAAACATTAAAATCTCCTGGCACAGTACAACCGCTTCCGATTCCACCTGCTATTTGGAGGGATATCTCTATGGATTTTATTGCAGGATTACCTAAATCGAGCAATAAATCAGTCACCATGGTGTTCCTTGATCGCCTTTCCAAGTATGACCATTTTTTTGCTCTTCAACACCCATTTACCAAAAGCTATAGAAAGAGAAGCCCCAAACCCTGTCATGAAAAAGCAACAGAGACAGCCTCCACAAAAACTCCAAAATTACCTTGTGAGGTAAAGAAGCACTTATTTTCCTCTCTTAGGTTTTTACCAAGCAATATATCTAGCATAAAATAGCAAATTACCATGAAACATTAATAGCATAAGAACGAAATTGCAGAAAATTCACTTACTTCACCAAGAAACCATGAGATAAACCCTAATTGCATAAATTCATATCCAAAATCAGAAATATTATCCACAAGATACCTCTCCAAGCCAATCACATGAGTTTAGAAGGGCTAGTAACCTCAAAAGAGAGAAAATTTCAGAAGTATCTCTCACAAAGGTAAGCGATGATCCAAAATGAAAATGAGGCTTACCTTTTTTATATGAGGAAACCTCATCACAATTTGTCCACATAATTTGTCAACAACATAAAGTAAGTGGGGTCGACCCCTTAATTACTGGTATATATACTTAGTATATATACTGGTATATATACTAGGTATATATACTGGTATATATACTAGGTATATATGTCGATATATATACAAGTATATATATCGGTATATATACTTAGTATATATACCA
>JZKD02S0892539.1:103199-113379 GCA_000966675.3 Picea glauca | reverse complement strand
TATATATATATATATATATATATACTTAGTATATATGAGTATATATACTAGGTATATATGTCGATATATATACAAGTATATATACTTATATATATACTTGTATATATACTAAGTATATATACTAGTATATATAATAAGTATATATATCAATATATATACTAAATATATATACCAGTATATATCGACATATACTAGGTATATGTGTCGGTATATATACTTAGTATATATACCGGTATATATACGATAGATACATATTGATGCCTTCATAATGGTTGGGCGATGAAATCAAGGGCCTTAGGCCCTGAATGAAGCTTCTCGTGATTGATGTCCATGGAAGAGGCCTCCTACCATCGCTCATAACCTATGTAGAAGATCTTTAGATTCCAACTAAGACGATGAGGGTGGTTGGGAGGTATTACACACCACAGACTCACCTCAAAGCCTTCACAATAGTTGGGGGATGGTCATCGCTCCTGAGGCCAAAGCTCCTAAGGTCATATTTCCTTAGGTTAAATTTCCTTAGGTCATAGTTCTCGAAGTCAACTTTCATCAATTTACAGTTACAGTGGATGGAAAAGAAGTATTTTTGTACGATGGGTGCTCTTAGCGTTGAAATGACGACAGAGTTCGGCTCTTGTGAGCTTGTAACCAACATCTGGTTAAACACTATTGTTCCCATCCATCAGTAGTGCCAGTGGTAGTAGGGAAAGCACTAAGCACCCGCTGGAAATGCTAGGCTTTCCAGTATAGAAGTGGGGCGACGTTATGGTCGCGATAGTACAAACTTAACTAGCCTTTGCATTGATTAAATGCACCCAACAATTTACAATGTCCATGCCATAGAAAAATCCCCGCAAAATAATATCTCTTGGCTAACAAAATCTGTTTTCATGTAGTCATGCAGTTGGCTTGCATCACAAGCATCTTCATACAATTCACATTGTTGATTATTTACAAAATCGTCATCAAAAATCTTATTTTCACCCACGCATTTAAGATCCAGATTTTCCCAGAAACCCTCAATGGTCAAGATCTCCCTACGAGATTGATATACCTCTTTGTTCAAGTCTAGAACAGGGCTCGGGGGGATTTCGAGCCTGTCGTCTGAAGCCTCTAGGAGATAACAAATATCAATCTCGGACCTCGAAACGAGGGTTTGGCACTCGTGGCAGCTAGAAATATCCAAGTTCATCGAATCATTTCCAGAGTTGGGGACAAAAAACATGGAACATGTCGAGATGATCTCTTCCTCCAGGCTTCTCATGGCTCATCCAAAATCCTCAATGGGAGTGCATTCTTCTTTTACTGTCGCTAGTTCCCTAAAAGCGAAAAGTGACGAAATGGGTTGGTTTCTTGGCCATTGAAGTGTTTGGACTCCCGGACGTCAGTAGAATCCAGTAGAGCCAATGACTCTCGGCGACGTTTTCTGAGCGTCTATGAAATGCTTGAAAGAAGGTCAGGAGACTCGAACACGGAACACAACACTAATGAAATTCAATTGAAACAAAGAACTTATCTTCCTCCTATAACTGTCAATCTGAATAACATAGTGATAACTGTCGATCTAAATAACAGAGCGGATACGATAGGATCCGATAGTTGGATACGGTAGGAGATGATAAGTCACACCCTCCTCCAACAACACACTCATCAGGATGATCGGGAGTTGAACCAAACAATAGGAAGAAGTGATTACCATGTTACAAACAAAGGCATAGGCACTTCAGTAAATGCGCATATATGGAAGCACTTCAATAAATGTGCATATACGGTAGTCGGGCCACTTTTGTATATGCACATGTGTGAAAGTGCTTCTGTATATGTGTATATATGGAAGAAAGCTTATGTATATGCACATTTACAGAAGCCTTCTTCTGTAAATGTGCATTTATGGAAGTCGACTTCAGTATATGGGCATATATAGAAGTAGGCTATCGTATATGCGTATATACATAAGCCAGCTTCCGTATGCGTGACTTTTGTATATGCACATTTATGGAAGGTGACTTCTGTATATGCTCATTTACGGAAGACAACTTCTGTATATGCACATATACAGAAGTCGACATATGTATATGCACACATATGGAAGCCGAATTCCGTAAATGCGTAGAAATTTTTCTGCATATACAGATATATGGAATTCAACTTTCATGTATGCACAGATACAGAAGCCTACTTACATAAATGCGCATTTACGAGAAGCCTACTTCCTTAAATGTCGTATATGCGCATCTACAGAAGTGGTCAACTTTCGTATGTGTGTTGTATATGCACATATACAAAAGTTGACCACTTATGTATATGCGCATATACGGAAATGGAAGCTTCCATATATGCACATATATGAAAATGGTCGGCTTCTGTATATGTGCATATACGAAAGCGGTCAGCTTCCGTATATGCACATATACAGAAATGGTCGGCTTTTGTATATGCGCATATACATAAATGGTCGACTTCTGTATATGTGCATATACGGACGCTAACCACTTCCGTATATGCGCATATATGAAAGTGGTCAATTTTCATATATGCGCATATACGGAAATGGTCGGCTTCTGTATCTGCGCATATAAGAAAGCAGTCAGCTTTTGTATATGCACATATACGGAAATGGTCATATACGAAAGTTGACTGCTTTCGTATATGCTCATATACGGAAATGGTCGGCTTCCGTATATGCGCATATATAGAAGTGGTCAACTTTAGTATGTGCGCATATATGAAAATGGTCATCTTCCGTATATGCGCATATACGAAAGCAGTCAGATTTCGTATATGCGCATATATAGAAATGGTTGGCTTCTGTATATGCACATATACAGAAATGGTCATATACGGAAGCCGATCATTTCCGTATATGCACATATACGGAAGCTGACCATTTCCGTATATGTGCATATACAGAAGCAGTCAGCTTCTGTATATGCGCATATACATAAATGGTCAGCTTATGTATATGTGCATATACGAAAGCGGTCAGCTTCCATATATGCGCATATACGGAAATGGTCGGCTTCTATATATGCGCATATACGGAAATGGTCATATACGGAATCTGACCACTTCCATATATGCGCATATACGAAAATGGTTGGCTTCCGTATATGCGCATATACGGAAGTGGTCAACTTTCGTATCTGTGCATATACAACACATATATGAAAGTTGACCACTTCTGTATATGCGCATATATGGAATCGCGCATATACGAAAGTGGTCAACTTTCGTATATGTGTCGTATATGCACATATACGGAAGTTGACTACTTCTATATATGAGCATATATGGAAATGGTCGGCTTCCATATATGCGCATATACGAAAATGGTCGGCTTCTGTATATGCGCATATACAAAAGTGGTCAATCGGCTTCCATACATTGACTTAACCATGACCATGTACATTGACTTAACATGATCATGGTAGACGATGGTCATCATCATCGTCATCATCATTATTCTTATTATTATAATAACATTTAAATTTCTAGTATATTAAGCCTTCATTTATGCACTCTACCGAAGATGTCAACTGCACAACCACATGGAAACATTTCCAATATACATCGACCAATGTATATCAAGCACATTTTATGTGCATGAGCACATAAAATAACATAAATGTGTTTGATATATGTGGATTGATGTATATCGAGTAGATTTCAATGTGGTTGTTTTAGTTATAACTATTTCTCATATGTTGTTTAAAATATAATGCATCTATAAGGTTATCTAGTTGCAAGTCTACCTTGGTCATTTTCACAATAAAGAGTGAAAAGTTGGAGTAAGATGAATCCTCCATTAGCATATTTCTATTGTAAACTTTTTTGAATGTTAAATATACCTTTAATGCTACTTGTGATACTCCATGTAGAGATAATAGGCGGGCCTATGAGGATGGAAGAATTATAAATGTCATACTGAAGCCACAAACACAACAATGGAGAATACTATATCCATGAGAAGAAAAAGAACAATAATGTTGAGCTTACATTCCTTATGAGAAAGGACTATGAACATAAGTGGAAAAAAATATGGCACAAAGAGAAGGAAAATATATAGAAAGATGTTGATAAAAAAAATTTAAATGTAAAGTCATTTCTTATTTGAGATTTTCTTGAATTTATACAAAAGTGGCACAAACCTACCACTTCAACATTCTATAATGTTATAAAGTAGTGACTTTAAACATATTATATTGGAAGAATACTTAGCTAACTAATTATTCTAAATCTATTCTTCTCAACTAAAAATCCTAACAAACACTTTCTAAAATCTTGAACTTACTAACCAACTTAGCATAAAATCTTCTATCTCTAATTACAATATTTGATAACTATCTTTAATTAAAATCAAATATCTTATGACTTACAATACAAATCATGCTCTATTAACTCTATACATTAACAATAAGTTGGGTTGATTAATCATGTAAGAGAAACAAATTGAAAATGCTATACACTTATTATTCATTATGGGTTAAAACGTCTTGAAGTATAAACATCATACATTAACCATTCAAAATAGAATGGAAGTATATGGAGAGAATGAAAGATTAATTTTAGGCTAAATATAAAATTGTTTGAAGTAGAAAAAAACTATACAAAATATACAAAACACATCAATATTGTATTACCGCATACAAACCCTCAACAAAACTATGGTGATTTTGGAAAGCTTCTCTTAATTTTTTTTCTAACACAAACAAAATTTTAAAGAATTGCAAGTCATCCTTACCCTCTTAAGGTCCTATAGATCAAATCTCAGTGGATGTTCATCATCATCATCATCAAACAAATTAAATGATTATTACTTTTTAAGTCATAATAATCCTCTTCATAGACATTAAAAAAATACAATAAAAGAATCATATAACAATCATCATCATCATATTTAAAAAAAAAAATACAAAATGAAAAAATCATTTTTTTAATTAATATTTTTTAATATTGTTAAAAATAATAATCATGATATTGGAAATTAAAAACTAGGTAAAGAAAAAAATTACAAAAATACATTATATTATTAAGATGGTAGGGAATGTTTGCCTCATTTATTTTTTTATCACATTTGAAATCATTTCATAATAGTTTTGGCATTCAATTATTGTTTTAAGTGTAAAAATCTAAAAAAAAATTTGAAGAATATGTATATTTTAAAATAGTATAGATTAATTAAGTATATTATAACATTCTATTTATGTGCTTTTTAAATCTTTGTTATTAGTTTAGTGTACATTAATTAAGTATATTATATAACCATTCATTCATATGTTTTTTAAATCTTTGTTATAGATTTACTAGGATTAATAATAAGCTCTTAAAATTAACAATATTTCCAACAAGTCCCTTATTAAGCATTTACTATTATTTATTTCAATTGTTGTAGAAATTTTTATGTAAAGTTAGAGTTGCTCTTCCCCTTATCTATTTGATTTTTTTTAAGTTTTTTACTAGTAAATTTTTTTATGTGAAGTTTAAGGTGCTCTCCCCCATGGATGTAGGAGGTGGACTTTCCTCTATCTTGTTATTCAATGAATTTCTCCACCAAAACTGATTATTTGAAAAATAAAATACAACAATTTGAAATCTAGCTAATAAGACTAATTATACCTTCAAATTTCAAAGATACAATGAAATAACAAAATACACTCTACTAAACTATGTGTGTAAAACACAATTCAATAGTGTGAAAAAACTTAGTCATATAAACCAATATTCACAGATTTATAAGTACTTTAAAAGTTTGATTAATTGATATGAAATAACAAAATACACTCTACTAAACTATGTGTGTAAAGCACAATTCAACAGTGTGAAAAAACTTAGTCATATAAACCAATATTCAATATTCACAGATTTATAAGTACTTTAAAAGTTTGATTAATTGATATTTTCCAACCACTGAAAATAATACGAGGAAAAATCAATATTTTTAACTTGGTAATAATTGTAAATATCACATATTAATATTGCACAAGATATTTGACATTATTAAAAAAAAAAATCATTCAAAATCATAATAATTATTTGATTAATTTAATTTTTAATTTTAACAAAAATTACCTATAAAATTTCAATAATAATAATAAATAAATAACATTAAATACATTAAAAAAATTAACCATTTACAAAAAAAATATAATCTAATTATCAAATAGCATGGTGGAAAAACCAAAGTTATCCTAAATTTAATAAACAACACTTTTGAAACTAAAAATATGATAGCAACATCACTATTAAATTAAAAAATACACGCCTGATTTCGTTCAGCCTTGGCTTCCATCCACATTAAGATTCCATTAAATACATAAAAAGTTTAACCTTTTCCAAAAAAATTATAATCTATTTATCAAATATCAAATATCATGGTGGAGAAACCAAATTTATCAGCGATTTAATAACCAATACTTTTGAAAATAAAATTATAATAACAACATGACTACCGAATGGAAAAATACATACCTAATTCCGTTCATCCTTGGCTTCCATCCACATTCAGAGTATACATTGATAAAACACATTACTCAAATAAAGAGAGAACAATAAATAAAATATTGTGAACCTAATTACCTGCCTAGTCCTACATAAATGAAATTTCCCTGAATGTCAGCAAAGACGTGATTAAATAACCCAATGTGAATTACTTGCCTAGACCTTCATAAGCTAAATTTCCCTGGATGTCAACAAAGACTGGATTAAATAAATCTACAATCTAATTTCAATTGAACAAGATTCTTCCGCAGAAGACAATAAAGGTTTTTCAGGTGCAGCAGAGGAGGAATTCGAGGGCAAGGGAGGATTGGGGACGTCGAGTCCATTTTCTTCTAACATTTGGGGAATCCCAGGGCAAGGGAGGATTGGGGACGTCGACTTCATTTTCTTCCAACATTTGGACAACCCTGCTCATACCTGGGCGATCTCTGTAATTGTACTGTATGCACCACAATCTAACTTTAGTTAGTCTTCTTGCCTTTTCCTCATCTCTGTAACTATTTCTTAAGCATTTTAACTGGTTCGGACCGAAAAAATCCCAACGCTCTTTCCATTGCCACCGCTGTGATTAGAACTGCCACTCAAAAAGCGATTGTATTAGGTCGTTCAAAACCTACATGTCTCATTGCAGCTTTCTTTCCAATGAAACTCTAGTTTAAATTTGAAATTTTGAATTTTGAATTCTTTCCATTGAAACCCTAGTTTAAATGAAATTTGAAATTTGAAATTTTTTCTCATAAAAGGCGCACTAGTTTAAATTTCAAATTTTACATTTTCAATTGCACCACAGTGGTGGTTTACGAGAGGTCTAATTAGCTGGAGCAACTTGTAGGAGATCTGGTCATTAATACGATGTACCTTAGCTCGTCGGAGATCTGGTCGTTGGCATCGATAGGCTGCTAGATGGAGAATGCATGCATGGCATGCACTGAACGAGAACGGAAACGGAGGTCGTCGAACTGAGCGCGAACGTCGAGGGTGGAGGCGGCGGCAGGATGGTCATGCTCCATGGAAGCATGGATGGGCAGCCTATTAAAAGAGTCTTAAAGACTCTGCAGCAGGAAGTATATTACTCGCCCCCTAACTAGCATCCTTGGGCCCACCAAGACGGTGGGCATGCAAAATTGACATGCAGGCATCTACAGTGGACTGTCGGAAAAGTGTTGGCTGGGAAATTGCTATACCCTCGTGCAAGAATCAGTCTGGTGTGTCCTCGTTTGTCGTATGCTCGGTATGCATCTGAACGATTGGGTCACTGATCTACTCATTTTGAACGGAGGAAACAATAAGCCAAAAAGAGAACCACCCAGAAATTCTGCAGGTTGTGGTTCTTAACTGTCTATCCACTGCATGCTCGTTCTCTTTCGCGTTGTCAGCCACCACTCGGAAATTCTCCTTCAATCTAGTTAGAATGACTCCTCATGGTCCTCTCTGATTATAATAGGTTATTACGCCTATCATGGTAATTATTAAGTAAAATTAAATTATAATTATTTTAAAAATGATTTTCTTTTACTTTTTAAAGATGGAAAAACTTACCATAAATGAACAAGGGTTACTTGTTATTAGTCCCCGCCGAAAGGCCCAAGGACTATAGCAATAAGTTCATCGTTGAACTCATATTAGTTTAGGGTTGACTTTATAATTTTTCAAAAAGTGTAATGTTTAACTTAGAATATTTGTATTTATTTATTTTAAAAAATATACATATATATATTTGTTAAAATTTTATTGACTTGTAGGTTTAAAGTGTTATTGTCGGCTTCGCTTCTTCCAATGCTTATTTGGAATGCTTTAATTAATTTTTAGAGCTTTTAATTAAAGTTTAGAGCGTTACTTAATGTTTAGAGCTGTATAAACTTCATTTCAATCAGTACAAATTATGGTTAACTATTTATGATTGTCATTCCGGTATCTTCTTAGCTCAAGGCTTTATTTATGATTGTCATTCGGTCATTTCAGTACTGTGTACTCTAGGAATTGAGTTGCATCCAACTGCCAGCACTCTGCTTTGAACCCAGTGAAACTGCCACTACTCTGCTTTGAACTCAGTGCTTGCTGCCACCACTCTGCTTTGAATCCAGTGCTTACACAGTTCGTACCCAAGATCGGATCATAGTTCATTTATTCATGGTTTGTAGATGATTTCATATTATTCATTTAATGAATTACAATCTTCAAAGTTTAGTGAATTGCGGACACGAAAATAACCATTCATTTAATGAAACACTGTATCGAAGAATTGTTGACACGAAAATAACCATTCATTTAATAAAACACTGTATTGATAGCTACATAGAAATGAAACACTATATCCAAAGTTACACAAGAAATGAAACATTCATTTAATGAAACAATATATGCAAAGTTAATGAATAACATTGTATCCAAAGTTACACAAAGAAATGAAACATTCATTTAATGAAACACTATATCCAAAGATAATGAATTTATTGGCATACAAAATTATTGACAGCAGGGGAGGGTATTGTTTGTTGATGAAGTCACTATCTTGCCACGTTCTACCAGAACACCCTCCAATAAAAAATAAAAAATAAAAAAATTTATTTAAACTTTATGTTAAAAAGCTTTTCACCCGTTTATCAGTGACATTTTGTTCCTTTTTTTTATTATTGAAATTTTGTTTTATTTTTTTTATTATATACGATGTATATTTTTTTCATATTATATTTTAAGTCCAAAAGAAATAATTTTGAAACAAAACATTTAAAATTTAAAATTCTCTTTCTTCTCAAATAAGTAAAAAATCTGTTTATCAATGACATTTTGTTCCCTTTTTTTTATTATTGAAATTTTGTTCTATTTTTTTTATTATATACGATGTATATTTTTTTCATATTATATTTTAAGTCCAAAAGAAACAATTCTGAAACAAAACATTTAAAATTCTCTTTCTTCTTAAATAAGTATAAAACATTAAAATTGAATGTATAATTTCAACATTGCTCCGAGGATCCGTTGACACATAAATTGTAAGGATGAATCGACAGCTTTCAAATCATCGTGGGGTTTCTTGTACGGAAAGATCAGGGGAACGAACGACTCTGACATTTCTGCGATCAGTCCTGGAATCAGGAGAGCACCTCCCTAGAAGTTTTCTCCCACAGATGTCGCCTCGCACCAGGAAAACAAGAGTTGGTAGTAAACCTGCAAAGACAAAAATGCAGTTCATCAACCTTTGTCAGAACAAGGATGGAGATAAAGTTTGTTTCAAAATAAATGTGAATTTATTGAGCCTATGTCCAAAGCTTGCAAATAAATATCGATCTACATGTTTGGGAACACTCAAAGGTGGTTGAATCTCTTCTGCGGAAACTGACCAAAACAATGACAGTGGAAACAAGGAGTTCTCTTAACTTATTGCAAGAATAGTCCAGTCTGTTGGCGCCCAATCATCAATCTTTCCATCATTTGCAGGTTTGATGCCTCTGCTTTCATCTCCCCTTTTTCTCGTTCTTCAAGTTTAAAATGTCTAAATTAAATTCAACTTAATATAACATTTTCAGTATACATTTTCTGTATATTCATAATGTTTTTCTAGTATTGTTTCTGTGTAGTATTATTTTTGTGTTTTGCTTAAGTAATATAACATTTTTTTGTATATTTACAATGTCTTTGTTTAAAATGTCTAAATTAAATTCAACCTAACATAACATTTTCA
>JZKD02S0892539.1:59382-72003 GCA_000966675.3 Picea glauca | reverse complement strand
TTTAACCCTTAAAAAAATTGTGAAAAAAAAAATACAAATGCCATCAACTTTGAATTGTACAAAATATTATATTATTTTATTTTAACTTTAACACTCAAATAATTGTGAAAGAAAAGGTACAATTGTCATCCATTTGAACCCTACCTACAAAATATTATTTTATTTTATTTAAATGTGCCTAGGAAAAAGGTACCCATTAAATAAGAACAACAAAAAAAAAATGCATATCCATGCAAAAAAAGAAAGGGTTATTTATTTAACAAGATGGGCCTCCAACTTTTGACAATATATATAAAAAAACAAGAAATATTTATTACAATTACATTGGGGGAAGTGAAGACAGCAATAAGACTTCAAAATTTTTGGCATAATAAAATACACTCACTTATTAAAATTGATAAAATTGATGTTAAAAATAAATAATTAAAACTATTAATTTAGATCCATGTTTACATAGCATGGAAAATACAAAACGCAAACCAATATTGGAGCAAGGCGTATGCTTTGAGTAGCTAAGGAAGATTAGCAAGATTTTGTACCCCACTGCGCACCCGACTCTAAAGCTGGCATCTTCAGTTGGACGAATGGATGATGGCCCACCCGACTATAAAGCTGGCATCTTCAGTGGGACGAATGGACGAAAGGCATCTTCGGGACGAAAGGCATCTTCTGGAGGGGAGAATCAAAGAATGCATTAAAGAACTGCCCATGTCAGGTTTTATACCTCTGAATTGCCACCCATTGACAATCCAAGCACTAGATGTTGTGGGAGTGGATTAATTTGGGTTGGAACAATCATATCTGTTTTTTAGTTAAAAAATTGGGTTTGAATTTGGCCAGATTTTCAAGAGTAATTTGAGTTTTGTAAGGATTAAAGTTTTATGTATTTTAGAACTTTATTTTAAAGTTTTTCTTCATTTTAAATCAACTCAATTTTTCAAAAAATCAATTAAGATTCTGGATTGATCAGAACTACCAAAAAAAAATTGGAGAGGAAAAATTGCTCCCTAATTAATCCACTCCGATCTTGTGAGATAACGAAACGTAACCATGGAACTGACGCACATGTGACGTGTACTTACGCGTAAAATGTATCACGGCTAGAGTAGGAAATTGCCAAAGTACTTCTAGTTTCCATCACTTCTAAATTCATCTTGTGAGATAAGGAGACTTCGAGGTTCCCTCCCACCGAGATGTGTACTTAACGCGTAAAAGTCACCACGGAGAGAGGATGGAATTGCCCACCGCTTCCAGCTTCAATCATTTTTGGAATAACTTGTGACATAAAGAGATTGACATCTCAACGGAACTAACACACTATGTTTCGAATCATCTCGTGAGTCAGTCAGCAGGGCGAGATGAGGAAATTGCCCAGCACTTCACAATCTTATAAAATAAAGAGATTTATCTCCCTACGGAACTAACGCACATATCACATGTTGCGTGTACTCAACATGTAAGGTGCTACAAACTGTGAGTCAGTCAGCAGGGCGAGATGAGGAAATTGCCCAGCACTTCCCAATCTTATAAAATAAAGAGATTTATCTCCCTACGGAACTAACGCACATATCACATGTTGCGTGTACTCAACATGTAAGGTGCTACAAACTGTAGCACCGCGAGAGGAGGAAATTGCCCAGCACTTTCGCTTCCATCAATAATAGAAGGTAATAAATTTCCTAGCAACATAATGAACCTTCAAACCAACCAAGCATCGGTTGCAATTTTGTTTTCAAAACGATTGTCAAGTCTCCAGAAACCAGGAGATCTGTGGGAGTGGGAGTGGGAGAGTACCAAAGACCAAATTGTTACTAGGGAACTCGTATGCACTTTGCATCCGGTAGATCAACCAAAGGAGAAGACGAAAATATCGAGGTTGTGCGCGCATCCCCAATTTCTTCCATACATCTTCATCTCGCTTTTTTTTTATTATCGTATATCCCAATATGGCACAGCTTAATCATGACCTTACATCCTCCAACTCCGCTGATCATACATCCTCCCCCACCTCCTCTGCACATCACAATAACAACTATTACTTCGATGTTTTCATAAGTCACCGGGGGCCAGATGTGAAGAAAACCTTAGCAAGCCATCTCTACCATCGCCTTCGTGTACACGGATTGCGAGTCTTTCTGGACTACCAAGAATTGCAGGAGGGAGACAAATTGACTTCTCAAATCGAAGGCGCGATTCGATCCGCCTCCGTCAATATCGCTATTTTTTCTGCAAATTATGCCGAATCAAGTTGGTGTATGAATGAACTCCTACTGATGTTGGAGTCGGGATCAACTATCATTCCCGTCTTCTACGGGATCCAGCCTTCACAGCTTAGGTGGACGCAGGGTGACAATGGCGTCTATGCTCGAGCGCTGCGCAAACTTGAACAGAAGAAAACATTCGGCTCTCAAACGCATCAAGACATGCCGCGATACGACCCCAACACTATTGGGAAATGGAGAAAGGCACTGTCCGCTGCTGCAGAAATTTGCGGTTTCGACCTGGACACATACAATGGGTAAGACTCCTCGTCTTCATTTTAGTTTTTTTTTTGTTGGATCGACACGTATACGAGAGTATTTGTTAATAGATTGTAAATTTTTTTACCAGTTTTCTTGCGAGTAATTTTGATTCTCTATCTTATTCAGTGACGAGGGGCAGCTCGTGGATCAGGTCGTGCAACGGGTGTTGAAAACAGTTAAAAAAACACCTCTTAATGTATCCAAATATCCAACGGGTTTGGATGACAAAGTAAAAGACTTTGAAAGCACAGTGTTATTGCAGCACCAAAGTGCGGAGACTAGAGTTGTGGGAATTGTGGGTCTTGGCGGAGTAGGTAAAACGACTCTGGCAAAAGAATTCTTCAATCGTCAGAACTCAAATTACGATCGATCTTGCTTTTTATCCGATGTCAGAGAAAACGCAGCTAGGAACTCCTTAAATTCCTTGCAGAATATACTTATCAAAGACTTGGCTCAGTTGAATGTGCAGTTATACAGCACTGATGAAGGTATAGAGTATCTCACAAGGTATCTCTCATCTTCTCATGCACTTGTGATTTTAGATGATGTGGACCATATTGAGCAGCTGAATGCATTATTGTTCCCAATGAAGGATGTCCTTCGTTCGGGTAGTTTAATTTTAGTAACATCTCGCAATAAGGATGTTCTTGCAAGCTCAGGAATTGTGGAGGCATCTCTTTACAAGCTAGAAGGCCTCAATCGACAACACTCCCAAGAGCTCTTCTGCTCGCATGCCTTCGGCCAGCCTCAACCTCTTGTAGGATTCGAGCAACTGATTGCAAAGTTTTTGGATGCATGCGATGGGTTGCCGTTATCTCTAAGAGTGCTTGGGGCGCATCTGCGTGGAAAACTCGATTTGAACCATTGGAAAGCACAATTGCGCGAAATCTCCAAAGTAATTCCAACCGATATACAAAGCAGACTTAGAATAAGCTACGATGGTCTCAATCAAGAGGAGAAACAGATATTCTTAGACATCGCGTGTTTCTTCATAGGAGAAGATAAGGACACGGCCATAAGAATATGGGATGGATCCTGCTGGGAAGGACGGTTGGGTTTTCTGAACCTAGACAGTAAGTGTCTTGTCGAGGTAGACAGTGAAAACTGTATAAGAATGCACCATCATCTTAGAGATCTCGGCAGAGATATAGCGGAGAAAGAACATCCGGGATCTCCCCTTCGTCTTTGGCGCCCTACTGACCGAGAGAGCCTCCTCTGTACTGTCTCCAACCAATTACCTGTATGTATTTTGAAGCTTTATACCCACTTCGAAAATAGTGGTTTTGCCTTGTCAAAATTGTCTGTTGAGTTTTGACTTGTTGAACTTTGCCAGGATGTCAATGATGTTTGTAACAATTTTTTGACAACAATTTAGGTACGCGGAATCAACATGGTTCACCGGGGTTCTCACCGAGTTAAGTGGTACGGTCTTTCAAAATGGTTACCCAGGATAAGGCATCGCCAATCGTTGGAAAACTCTATGGAGTTACTTACGGCTGAAGGAGATTGTCTGGAAAGCATATTCAACAGAGTGCAGTCACCACATCTTATATGGCTCAGATGGGATAGCTGCCCCTACTCTTACCTGCCTCGCTGGATCCCAATGGAGAGTCTCAGGGTGTTACAAGTTCAGGGAAGCATATTCGAAACACTGTGGGAAGAAACTAATTTTCAGGTATATGGTAATATTTGTTGTTTTTCCCAGGTGAAAATCAATCTTGAATGTACTATCTTCATATACCACAATTCATAAAAATCGACATCCAATGCGTCAAACCCACTTTGTAAATGTGAACATTGCAGGCACCTCTGCAGCTAAGGGAGTTGGATATAAATGCTCGCCTTCTAATGATTCCGAAGTCCATAGGGAAGCTGAAGCACCTTGAAAAAATTATCTTGCACCGGAATTATGGATATTACCAGGTTGATCTGAAAACTTTACCAGATGAATTCTGTCATCTTCAGTCCTTGAAACACTTGGAGCTAAAGAAGTGTTCTCAAATAAGGTCCCTGCCAAATTCCTTTGGCAAGTTAAGTAACCTCCAACATATTGACTTGTCAGGGTGCTCCAGTTTGGAGATGCTTCCAAATTCCTTTGCAAATTTAGGGCAACTTAAATATCTCTCTTTGAGATCATGCGGAAGGTTGGCCATTTGGAGGGGAACTCTTGGAAATATTAGCACACTTGAATGCTTAGATCTCTCTGGTTGTACGAAAATTCAAGAATTGCCTCTCCAAGTCGCACATCAACCGCTCTTGCGAGAATTGCATCTGTTAGGTACAAGCTTAAAAGAATTACCATATAATCTTTGCAACCTAACACTTTTGCGAGTTCTGCATATTGGAAGCACATTATTGAAAATGCTGCCAACTTCGCTCGGTTTCCTAAGGAGCTTGGAAGATTTCAGGCTCCAGGATTGCACCGGACTGGGAAGTTTGCCCGATTCCATTGGACTGTTGACTCAGTTGACAACGTTGAAAATTATGAACTCAGGTGTTGAGTACTTACCACCATGTGTCATGGACCTGAACAATCTTGAACAGTTAGAAATAATAAAGTGTCCTTTAAGAGAACTGCCATTCGAAAAAGTTGGAGGGGAAAGAGAAACATTAGTAGATTCTGGAGGTATAAGAGTGTTGAGTAAAATGCTTGGGCTCAAATACATCAATTTGTCCTTAACAAATATAGCGGAGATATCATTTCCTCTAGGTGTTTGCCCTAACCTTCAACATCTGAAAATCGAGTTTTGTTATTATCTAGCGAAAGTTGGAGCATTGCCAACAAAACTTATAAAACTAGAGTTAATGAAATGTGGTAGATTGGGGAAAATAGGAGGGCTTTCTGGTCTGGCAAAACTTCAGATACTCAACATAAGACATTGTACAGCACTAAAGGAGCTGTCCAGTTTTGAAACGTTGATATCTTTGGAGAAGTTGGAGGTTACTTCCTGTTGGTGCCTGCGGAGCATAGCGGGGTTGGCGCGGCTTACAAAACTTCAAGTGCTAAACGTTTCACATAGTCGCGTCCTTAGTTTAAAAGGGCTTCCAGATATTGAACATTTGACCTCGTTAAAGCAGCTTAATGCCAAGGGTTGTGGATGGTATGGGGCAGCAGTGCAACAGCTGCGCCAACAATTGAAGGAAGGTCTCATCATATGAAAAGCAATTAGTACAATCATAACACTTCGTCTTTACAATCTTGCAGGCCTGTGACGACAGTGCTCACTGCACGCTGTAGAGATAGCTCCGTCATATACCTTCTAATTTGTGTGGTAATTAGAACCAATTCGATCTTTCTGACAGCTCTAGTCAATGCTCTAAATGTTGTTTTTGAATCATGCTGCAAGCAGGAAAACACCTCTCACTGAAGAGGTGAAAAGATTTCGGAAAAGAACGAATCTTTATACAGACAACAGAGGCACTGGGTTTTACATTTTGCTGCCTCTTTCTTTAGAAATCCACTCTGTGCAATTCAAATCAGGCTCTACTATTTGCACTCATGATCTTATGATTTCTGCTTCATTCACAAGCAACAAAATTGAATCCATGGTCTTATTGTTATTGCTTTATTCATAAGCAACAAAACTGATAATGGTACTCTCGACCTTCGGAGGTAATCCTTTTTCCGTGTGGTTCACATTAGTTAAACCCAGAAGACAATGGTATACTTAATTTTAGAAAGGGGAAATTCTAAAATCCTCCTACTATGATTATTAAATTTAATTTTATGAGGACATAATTTTATTTATAACTTGATCCGGGTAGTTTGTTTTCACAAAGGATATTTTAAAGTCTATGCCATTCATCTAGAAAACACATAGACTATATAAAGAAGCGTACTCGAAATACATGAACTTTTACAGTGTTAAAAATGAATAACATTAACTGATGAATTCAGTTGTAGGTATATATTCATTAATTGATGAATTTAGTGGTAGGTATATCTTTTGAAGTGTGGAAGCGATAAAAAATTTTGGTTGTCTACATGTATTCACCTCAACATATTTCATTTGATAGATTTATATTAGATAATGTAATATCACCATAAATGTAAATACACACTAGTCATTAATTTCCAGTTCAGTTTCAATTTAAATATGAGACATCTCGAAAATTCAGAAATGCTCTTATATAGCATGTGCATCAAAGTTCAAGCATTTCCTTAATATACTTGAAGAAAACTCACCCTTCCATTGGGGCAAAAGAAACGACAAGTACTTGCTCCAATCAATGAAGCTAGTCAAACTCAAACTCTGTGAGTTGACCAAAACATTTTTACTCAGCTTGCCAAACCAGCCTGTAGAATTCTTATTAATTACAAGACCCTCTTAACTATATTCCAGTCTATACTGAAATGAAACCTGTACCTATGTTGTAGTGATGTACATTGCAACAACGTTCAAGGCATTCAAATTCTCAGGCGGTGCTCTATTTTGTTTTAGACAAAGCTAATGATACCATTCTTAACTCAATAAAGAGGAGCACAGGGCATTTGTCAGTTTTGCTATGAAGTAATGCTGCCATTTTTAGCTCAATAAAGAGGAGCAAGTCCATGTCTCAAGCATCAACTATCGTTTCAGTATCCATGATTTCCCGTGAATAACAATCTTATGGAGAAACTCTGTGTTCGTAAATAACAACTATATAATACATGCTAACAACCATATATTGCAAAGAGCATTTATATAAACATGCATTCTTTCATATCATTCAACGTTCTCCTTTCCCAGTTTTGGGGCTATCACTGTTTTTAACATTTGTGTTAGAATATGTAATTCATACTTGTTGTGTTGTATCATTGGGTTAATGATTGTTGAGGAGGTAGTTATAGTCAGATGACCTGAGAGAATAGGCCAAGGAGGTTGTTAGATGGTTGTGAGAAAGATTCTCTCCAACCAAATCTCCTAGTTTGGTGTGTAGTTGAGATATTTGCTCAACCTCTATTGTTATTATTAGAATAAGTTAGATCTGATAAAGCTCTATATAATGAGCCAATGTATTGTATAAGATATTAAGTAATCTAATAGAGATATGTAATTATGTCTATCTCATCTGTTAATTTGGTATCAGAGCCTTAGGGCTGGGCGTGACTCCCTCGTGGGAGTGCCCAGGATCATGTGAAGAGTAGAGGAATAATCTGATTTCTGATTGAAGATTTTTTGAGCTATTGTGTGTATTGATTTGTTGATCAAGGGACATATTGCAACATCAAATCGCTGCTACTGTTTGTTGAGTTGCTGTCAGGAAGTAGTGTCGTTGTTATTGAGAAGGTTGTGTATCTATTGATTCCATCCCTCGACATTGTGAACTGCCACCGTTAGAAGAGTGTGTCATTTGAAGAGAGGGTCTGCTACCTTGAGCGCAGAGAAGAGGCGACTTCGTGAAGACTATGGATTATTTGGAAAGGGCCAAAAGAGAAGAAAGAAAGCAACAAAGAATAACAGAAGAAGCAGAACATAAAAGACTTGCATCTGAGTATACAAAGAGAGTTGTGCAGCCGAGTGTCTCTGAGATACGTCGCCAGATCGATCCACAAAGTTGTTGAAGCACTTTTGATAATGGTCTCTATGTTGCGCCTTGGTCAATTTTATGTTCTTTCGCATCCAATTGAGGATGACTCCTATGATCGGATTAATCTTTGCATATGCCTTTGTCTGCCTTTGCCTCAGGTGTTGTTGTATTGTCCACATGTTAAAGTTGTGTGTTCAGGAGTTGAAATGGTCGGAGTATTATCCTGAATCTGTCCAGAAAGCAATCATATTAGCTATGGACAACAAGGAACATCATGTTGAACTTGTTGGGCAAATTCTACTGTTTTTTGTATTCTCATTGGACTATGTATGGCAGTCTCGAATTTGTGGTAGAGCCACCGAATCGCTGCACAAAAACTGTTGTGTAAATTGTTGGAACTATTGCACTTGTGAGTAAACACTGTTTAGGTTGCCATTGTTGTTGTTTGCTAGATAATCGTTGATTGGAGCGTATGGCAATGTAATAAGGATCTGCGTGCAGCATATTGAAATTAGGAAACAATGTTTTGACAAGTCACGAAGGAAGAGGAAGCCCGAGGAGAGGGCGAGGTTGAAGGGCGTGTGACAAACCGTTGTCCATGATATTGCAGAGGACTCATTTTTTTGAGTTTTGGAGAGGAGTTGCAATTGTTGAGTAAAGGAGTCGTAAAGCGAGAGGCTGTTATTGTTGGAGTTTGTTGTTGTTTGCGCCATTACATGGAGGTGTTATAGCAAAATGAAGTGAGGTGTACGTGCTCTTTCCATCGGACTCACACATCCTCCAAATTAAGTCACAAAAGTGAGATTGAGTTGTGCTTGTATTTCTTATTTGAAGGTGTGATGATAGTTATTCAAGTTGTGTGAAGTGGTTGTGTGTCTTGGTCAAGAATGATGATGAGATGTAAATGGACATATGTAATGGGCTTGTAATATTGGGCATATGATTGGTRAGAGTATTGTTGATATTTTATGTACCTGATTGAATTGTTGTAGGGGGTGCATGATCGGTTGTACCCGACACCCCAGGTTATGGTCCAAATTGTAATGCTTAGCCATAGGCAAGCTAAATTCCCCAGGTTTGTTGTAAGCCCTGTTAGTAAGGCATAAACAGGCATACGTGTTGTAGCACAGAAGCGCGTGTGATCACAGGATGTGATACTCTCTCATAGGCAGAGAGGTTGTTGTATCAAGTTGTGGAGTTAACCACTGTGAGAGGTGTGGGGGTGACAGGTGTACCCGTAGCCTAAACTTGATAATGAATTGAAGAAGCGAGAGACTTCAATTCAAGGTGGGGATGTGAGATGGAAGAATCTCAAAGTGTGAGACCAAGTTGTGAGTCTTAGAGTATGAGGGACCAAGTTATGTTTAAGGGAGAGTTTAACATTGATGAACCATGTAGTTGAAAACAATTCCTAGAGAACTAGCGGTTATAGCGGCAGATGACCCATGTATTCTGGTAGATGAATTGTGTTTTATATGGTTATCAATAATTATATGCAGGTACAAGATGCAAGAGGAAGCAAAGAAAGTTCAAGGATGAAGCCCATAGTAAAGAAAGCTCAAGTGAGCGTGTTCGAAGGATTAAAGCCCAATAATAAAGAATGGACAAGAGACAACACTCAGAAATCACTATAACCAAGCACAAGCAAAAATGAATCAATCAACAAGTATTCATTAAGGGGGTGTGTTAGAATATGTAATTCATACTTGTTGTATCATTGGGTTAATGACCTGTTGAGGAGGTAGTTATAGTTAGATGACCTGAGATAATAGGTCAAGGAGGTTGTTAGATAGTTGGTTGTGAGAAAGATTCTCTCCAACCAAATCTCTTAGTTTGGTGTGTGGTTGAGATATTTGCTCAACCTCTATTGTTATTATTAAAATAAGTTAGATCTGATAAAGCTCTATATAATGAGCCAATGTATTGTATAATATATTGAGTAATCTAATAGAGAGATGTAATTATGTCTATCTCATCTGTTAATTATTTGATCTCTTATGCCAAACTCAACGATGGTCAGTTAGATTCGGGAGTTTCAAAAGTCAAATCTGATTTTGTGTGCAATTATCATTTCAAACAGTAAGAGAACTTCAAACCTAAGAATTTAAGAATAGCAATCATCATTATACCAAATTCAAAGTATTGTCCATGTTATCGCTCAGTTTGTAGTATAGGTTAAGTAGCTTGAAGACAAGAGTCAAATTGGCGTAACAGGAGCTTCCCCACCCACTGTCACCTCGATGGGGGGCTCTTTCTATTTAGGGTGGCTAATCCCAAGGGAGACGTCCCTAGGTAATCTGGGGTGTTGAAAGGAAAAGGATCAAGGGATTAAGGCTCAAGAGGTTAAAGTTGGTTTTCCCTTCATAGATTACCGCCAAGAAAGATAGTCAAAGAGAAGATAAACCACAAGATAGGCACCTGTTTGCGAGACAAGGCAACAACAAAACTAATACATGCAAAAGTGGTTAATGCTTCAATTGTCAATGACTATCAATATGTAATACACATGAGCATAAATAACAGTAATTATTGACGAAGTCAATGATTGCAATAAAGGCTATGGCTTATAATATCACTTGTCAATAAACACTGGAGATTATATAACATTCAAAGCATATAATCAATCTCTAAATTATCATAAAATATCATCACTTGCTCATTCAATACAAGAGTGATGCGTCACTATACTAGAGGTGACGTCAGCCTAGTTTTAGGATTAGTTTGACAGGAAAATAGGTGGACGTTTTGACAAATAAGCCAATGAAAATACTCAACACTTCAATGTCTATTGCTAGATGACTAAGCCACAACGTTTCATATCAAGCAAGAGCTAATAGGAGGCATGACGTCATCACAAATTTAGGGTTAGCAGGACGTTAGGGTTAGTTAGGGTTTGAAATTTAAGAAGTTTTAAAAGGTTTATTTTGACAAGAGAGGCTCAACGTTGGATAATTAGACTAGTGCCTTAGGGTAAATGGAGTCAAGGAGCAAGGCTAAAGTCTCGGAAGAATCTAAATTTAAGGACAAGAGGATTAGGATTTCTAGTGCTGCAATGGCAGGGCCACAAAGTCAAAACCCTAAGGGGAGGAGGCTCATTCCGATGTTGCTTAAGCAAGGCCTCATGCTCCTCCCTCTTTCCTTAAAAATCCTTGGCAAAAACGGCTAGCTTTAAAACATAAATCTAGGGCTAAAAAGTGTTGTAAAGACAAGGCCTCTCAAACCCTAAAGGTCAAAACCCTAGGTGTAAACTCAATTAGGCCTAGGACGTCTTCCTTCTTCAATTTATGTTTCAAAACCAACTCGGAAAAAGGGGAACTAGTGTAGCAACGGCTAGGCTATGTTCTCCTTTTTCAATGGCTAAACAAGTCTTCTATCATGGGGACATGAAGCAAGGACCTACTTGTGTGCTTGCCTCCTAGGGTTTCAATGATTAAGCAAAATAATAACAAAGTAACCATAAATGTAAGAGATTTAACCTACAACCATTCAACCAAGAAGTTTTGCATGAAAAATACACTTACAAATTAATGAAGAGCTTATCAAACCCTAGTTGTAAACCTTCCAATGATAGAAAACACCATAAATATGCCAAGAATGATTCTCCTCAAGAGTAGTGCCTCAACTCCAAGAGCCAATACCAAGACAAAAGACTAAAAATGTTTCTCTCACAAGAGAGTGAGTTGTGTTATGTCCAAAATGAGGCTCAACGTCCTCTATTTATACCAATCCTATGACCTTTAATTACAAAACAGGTCATTAAAACAGTCGACAAGGCTGACTAACAATAATTACATTATTTGTCACATTAAATGCTAAAAATGTCAAAATAATGAGCTAAAAGGGAGACGTCAGGCCCCTCTGAGGGATACGTTGGCCCTTTTTGGGCAAGATCAGCATCCAAGAAGCAAAACGTTGGCCCCTCTGGGGCTCCTGCAAGCTGCCACAAGTGCCAAATGACCCAGCACACTGCCACATGCTTCAAAAAACGTCTAGCTGCCTCAGGTGACGCCCTGTCCATCAAAAGCAATCATCTCATCTGCAGTGGGTGATCCCCCTTAGGCCGGGCTCTGCCAAAGCGTCCTGGGTGAGGACGTCCTTCTTCTTCCTCGTGCAATGGCTCATCATGAAGTTGTCCTGCCTCTGCCATCCCAGCAACCATCTGATGGGCTCTTCAGCCCCATGGAGGTCTGAGCTAATCATCTCCCCATGTGTACCGGTCCTCTGGCACCTGTCCGTCGGGTATGGTCATGCACATCAAAGACTACGCCCTCCATGGGCTCATCAGTCCTAGGGATCATAGCAATGTTAATCACATTTTATCATTAAAGTTATCAAATACATGCATGAAATCCCTAACATATCATCTAAGAGCTCAAAGACATTACACAGATCTACTATACAAAGTTGAAGAGACCAACAGAATAACCTATTGGGATAATACCCACAGGAAAAGGAAAGTTTCCTCAGAAGATTATTCAAGCCATGTTTTATGAGGTGATATGGTCTAGGGATGTCCAGTCACAGTAAGACCAAGGGCAGGTGTTATCTGTGGGTGCCTTTGTAGGAGGCGAGTTGTACCCGTCATGGA
>JZKD02S0892539.1:20426-45955 GCA_000966675.3 Picea glauca | reverse complement strand
TGGCCGTTGACTTGCTGACGGTCAGCTCCTTGGTGCATAGCCTGCCACTTGCCTTCCACTATTGAAAGCTTCCCCCGATATCGGGAGATCGGGTATCGGGATATCGGGACTTCTGTTGCCATGTGCACGGGACTTTCAGTTCCCCGATCCCCGACTCCGTGGTATCTCTCGCCACGTCCCCCCGGATCGGACGACCTGCATTCAGCCTCTAAAGATAAGAGACTCCTCTGCTGCTAAATGTCGAGTAGATCGTCCACTCCGACACCCCGATAACTGTTGATTTTCTTCATGGATGGATCTTGGCTGCCGATGGAAAAACTTCGCAGGCTCGCTTGATATGTTACTTGGAAAAGCAAGAATTCTCCCGAGCTGCGCTTGAGTATTTGTGTAACTTGCAGACCCGCATGCCTCTTGAACCCGCGACAAGAAATGTTACTAACACACTTGAATTGAACTTCATTTGCTTGGGTTGTTAACTCTTGTGTCATCCTCACCTATATATATTAGCTCCTTCCTTCTTCATCATAGGAGACATACATCATCTATGTCCACCCAGTTCAACGTTATGGCGGAAGGGCGTGCAATTCTTCCTCAAGTGATTCTTTATGATTCACCCATTTTTCAAGATCTATTTTTTTGTAACATCCCCACTATAATCCCCATTTTAGTTAACGTATAATGTAGATATGAATGTGGCTATAGCCAAGTGATGTAATATGCGAAATGTATTTTCTGATTTTAATAAAAATAATGTGATACTAGCTGCTAAGAATATGTACAGAGATGGGGGCTGATTAATCCACAAGAGAGGGGGACTTCTAGGGAGTGTCTAAGAGGGGCCCAAGTGGGAAATGGTTTGTGGGTATTAAGACAAACCCATATTTCTAAATTTTTATATCTTTGGGTCAGCCATCTACTTTATGTTTGGGTGTATGAGAGCCCAATCATTGAATACATGTCAGAGGGTGGGTGTAGAAGTCACGTCCCATAGTTATTGGAGATCATGGGGCTGAAGTACAATCAACAATGGGTAGAGTGAGCATTCAATTGCCTTGGGAAAATAAAGGAAATTTGTATGGGGAGGGTAAGCGGTTTTTCACATTCAGTCTTGGCATGAACAACAAGGGGAGAGTAAGGAAAAAGAGCACCAGAGCTAGGGCAAGGAGGCTGGGTGAAATATTGATCATTTTTGGAGTGTTTTGGTGTTGGAAATTGAAGAGCCAGGTTGTCAGGCTTGAAGAGTGAACTCCTGAGTGAGTTGCACTGTAACATCAAGTGTTTATTGTTGGTTGTTGGTAGTTTTCCTAGCAGTGAGCTCCCTTGAGTTCCCAACATAGAGATTCTTGGTTACCTATAACAGAGAGACCCTGATAAACTAATGGGATGCCTAATGGACTGAGAGCAGTGAAGGGTTACATTCCTTGGGTTGGGCAGATCAAAAGGAAGAGAGTTGGAGGAAATTTGGGATAGTTGTAGGAGAATACTAGTGGGTTGCGATTTATTTAGTTGTGAGGAGAATGTGAGAGCCACCCTTATTTTTTGGATTCGTAGCCCCAGCTTGGGGGTGACTTGATATTGAGATCTGGAACAAAAAGTCTATGGTTGGGTGGAAAATCCTTCCCAAGCAGCCGGTTGCACAAGATTTCTTTTAAAGATAAGTGTTTATCTATTATTTGAGTTTTCTATTGAGTCTTATGGTTGTGCATTTCACTCTGTGAATGAGAATGGTTTTATCTGTTGTTATAGATGATTTATTAACTACATACATGTTCCTTTAGAATGTTGTAGATGCTTTTAATTATGGACATCAAAATCTAGTTAAATTTGTGCATAATTTGTAGTTGGTAAGCTACAAGAAATTAATTAGAAAGAAAATTTTCGATTTTATATGTATTTTTGCATAGTAATGTTCCTCAATTAAGTTGGGGGATGTTACTTTTTTTTGTACAAAGTGAGCCTCATATAGAGTACCATTTCCTAGTTTGACTTGGTGGTTGCAGAGACCTGCTACCATATGCACTTTGGCTAAGTGGACTAGCATCCATATGGACACTCATGTTTCATGTATTGTTTTCTATTATACATGAGTACCTAATTAGAGCTTCATTCTTGGACTCATTTTTTGAATAATTCTAATATTCTCCCTCAATTTCACCTGGTTGGTGGGGGTTAGGTGTATTTACACCTTTATGTTAAATTTAATTCTAGGTAATTAGTAGTACTTTTGCTATAGTTATTGTGCATACGCATATTTTAAATAACCATGAGGATGTTTTGACTTATCTAACTAGACAAGCCATCATGTTAGTTGTATATTTAACTGCATTTAGGTGAGAGCACACCATAGGTGGCTTCTCCACCTTCATTTTATCTATCTACATTTATTGTGATTCTATTCTCGATTTCCTATAAATGGGGATGCTTGTAATCATTTTGTTATAAGAGATTTTGAGAGATGAGCAATTAATTAAGCAATACTTATAGTGTTACCTTGCATGTAGGATTACAATAGCAACAATGGTGTGCTTATGTTGTTGGAGTAATACAAAGTTAGTTTTACCCTAAATTTGTGTTTTCCTACATAAGTTATGTCTAGGTTCATAGAATGATCCGAGGTAAACTTGAATTTCACATAGCATGTGCACAACATGGGGAATTCATTGGTAAACCAATTATATCATATCACGTGCATTCATATTGGGGGGAATTCAATATATTGGATTGTATGAAGGGGGTAAGGATATTTTTTTAATTAAATTAGGGGTATATATCTTGGGGGGCTCAAGTAACCAAACTTTCATAGTTGAGGTGGGAGTTAGCAATGTAAGGAAATCCGTCTTTGTGAGTCACTTTGTTGGAAGTGAAGAATCCCATGAATGTGCAAGGTGGTACATATATAGTCCTTGTACTTTGTAGAAATTCTCAATGAACCATGAAATTCCTTGATTCAAAATGTATCATTATATAATTTTTCATCTATCTTGGTACTTTATGGGTGGAAAAA
This sequence comes from Picea glauca, assembly GCA_000966675.3. Classification (NCBI taxonomy): domain Eukaryota; kingdom Viridiplantae; phylum Streptophyta; class Pinopsida; order Pinales; family Pinaceae; genus Picea; species Picea glauca. The sequence goes on along the minus strand of JZKD02S0892539.1, from coordinate 42,951 downwards.
TTGAAGGGATTGGTTTGCAAGTCCCGGTTTGGTGATTTGGGGTTCAAAAACTTATAAATCCAATTTGGGGCATCAAATGGCACTTCTTAGGGTTGAAAATGTATGGACATAACTCTTAATTCCTCAATGTTGTTCTACAGATTGAAAGCTTTCCAACGATGTGAAAATCACTTCAATTGAAGTTTGTATGTGGAAGTTATGCCTCCTAGAAGTTGACCTATGCTACTAAGCACCATGGTCCCCCATTACTCACACTTGTGGGGATAGTCATGTGTGTACTTTCAAAAAGATTCTATAGGGTCAAAAACCCTAGCACTAATCAAGGGTTGAGGCATGCAAAAACCCTAACCTTAAACCTAGATGGCTATGCAACTATGTTAAATATTGGGTTGCTAAGAAAGGAAGGGGTTCCATTCTTTTGGTATTGTTATTGTTCCATAGTTGAGGAGAGCATATAGGAGTGGGATATTGAAGAATAATAGAGTAGGTAGAAGATTCTATAGTAGACATTCAGGCCACAATGTCCATGGAAACTCCATAGTGAGTGCCCCTTTCTTTGTACTTGCATTTTGTAACCGAGAAGAAAAGAGTAGAGCATAGGCCTCACATTCTAGTTCGGTTTTCTCCCATATTGGGTTTCCCAGGTCACATTTTGTGTTCATTTGTGTGGATGGTGTGTTCATTTTCTTGTTTCTTTCATTTCAATTTCAATTATTTCTATAAATTTCAATGCCAAGCTAGTAATATTAAATTTGTGATCTAAGTTAATAAACTGCATAATAAAATATTTCAGAGTATTGTAAGATATGTTGAGATGAACAATTATAGTGGAATATCCATAGTAGTTTACATATTAGTCTTTGAACAAGCAATGAAAATGTCCATAGATTTCATAATAGAGAGAATTAAAGTTGAAATGATCTTTTGACTCATAAGGAACATGTTTAATGATGCTAACTTAAAGATGAAGTGGTATATGATAAACAATATTTTCTAAAGTAGATGTTGAATACATATATGTCAAATATTTGGATTAATACACTAGAGGTAGAAATAATGAGTATAAAATATGTTGCAAAAAAGAGGTACTTGAAATATTTGGTGAAAATAGGGGTTATTTATATGGAAAGATGTACTGGGAGGGGTAATAACAATAAAGTTTCTGGAGGAAAAATTGAGATTAGGTGTATTATTTAATATCCCATAAATGCATATGTTATGGCATAGGTTTATTGAATGAACCCATGTGGCGCACACCCTTTGGCATTCCTTGTGCATGTATGTAGCTAGGAATGCTAATAGTCCCCTAAGATCATTATGATATCTCAACTATTTTTGTAATTGAGTCTTGACACATTGGTATAAATCCATGTATAATATATTCGCTCTCTTAGATCTTTTAATCATGTAGCTTACAAGATCCTACCTCACAATTCTTCTTGCAACATTGGCATACATGATTTCTTCCTCGTTGATTGTACTGTCTTTTATTTTCCCCATTTGATAATCGATAGAAGGGCTTGTTATGAAACTACATCTTTGTCTTAAGTGTGAATACGTAGCTAGTTTTGTTCATATTCATTGTTGTTTTTATAACTTTAAAAGTTGCTAAGGTTTAAAGTTATCCCCCAAATTGCACATCTTGGGCTCTTGGTGCAGATGTCCTCCAAATTGGTGCAAGTTGAAAGTTATAAACAACTACAAATACATAAGTTATTTATTCAATTACATAGATTATCACAATTGAGACGAATATGTTGCATAAATATAAGGTGCTTTCATTAATGGTCAAATGAGGAAAATACAATAAGACAACAAATAAAGATTGAAAGATTGAGAAATCCTACATTCTGAGAAGCACTTTGAAGTTGAACCTTACAAGTTATTTGATTAAAAAGTCTAACAAAACTAATGCATTGTATATGCAAGTATTTATACAGATGAATCTATACTTGGTTACATAAATTATTCAAATTTCATAATTATTTTAGACAACTATTATCATTCTTAAATTGTGACTATAAAAATAAACTAAATTTTTATGTCATGTTTAATAATTAAAAACATATACCTTACCTTATTGCTTGTTGTTGGGTGTTTTGTCATTGTTTTCATTCCACGCTTGTGCACATACTGACCTTCTTAACACTAGGGAGTTTTAGACCTAGGGTCCATCCATAGCGTGTCCAACAAAAAACCCCTAAGAACCAGCATATCAATCCTCAGTGAAGGCCAAGGAAGGTCTCACCCAAGATGCAAAGAGGATCACAGAGACTGTAAGGTCTTGTGTCAAGGATGAAGGATTAAACATATGAAACATTACTGCCATTGGAATCCATGTAACTCAGGTTTGATAATCTATTTAGGACAAAGAATTGAAACAATACACACACATATTCAGCTCATTCATAACATACACAGAATAGATCAAAACTGCCATATCATTATTATTGGGAGTATTCCATCACACAGAGATATATAGTGCACTGAACAAATGCTTAGGAAATCCATAGAACTTCATATCATTACTGTGTAAACCAATGGGAATACAACAAAATGTGTCATGTGCCTTGCTTTAGGATTCAGACAGAACAAAGACATGGAAATATATTCAAAACATCACAAGATTAGAGCATGATCAGAGAAAGCTCGACATTGATAGCTAAGCTAAATCAAAACTCTCTGACTGATTATCTCACGAGATAACTCACTGACCAGCTAACTCTTTTTCTGAGCTTAGAGCTCCTTTTTATATCTTTCGTTGTTGGGGAGCACTGTCTCTTTGTGCTCTGCTCCACTCGCATGTCTAATCCAACTCCCTTGCACACTTCTAGTGCCTGTCAGCGCTCCACATAGACTCTCTGCATCAAGGTCAATCTTAATTGCCTCGCCAACTCATCTTTTGGATGCCCCACATATTCATATGATGTAGGAAATAATCATTTTGGGATATTTACTGGTGATTCTTTTCTTGATTTTTGGCAAGCATCTTCTTGGTTTTTGGCGTAGCTAACAAAACTCGGATCGACGCGCACTTGGTAGTCTTTATTCTTGGCGTGTTGCTGACAAACCCAGTCCGATGTGCACTCTATGGAATTCCTTGTGCATTTCCTTCGGTGTGTGCAAAACTATGGAATGAGTGCACACAACTTTGTTTGTGCGCGCACGTAAAACTGAACCCAAAACTTTGGGTGCTAACAGGCCCCCACCACTATTATTTGGATCGTCCTCAAGTCCACTGCTTTATGGAATTATATCGGTGACGGATGGCACCATGCCCTTGATATTTTGCACAAATTCCAAGGACTCATGCCCGGGCTCAGAAAAATTCTCTTGAAGCGTCTGCGTAAGTTGGATAGTCATTTTTGTGACATGAATCGTGACTATCATAGACATGAGATCTGTGTTATTGAGATGCTCAACCAAGGGCCAAGTCAGACAACTGGGTGAAAAAATTCAAGGTTGTATCGGTCGCCAAATAAATCATGTCCGATGTGCTTTGGTGCTTCACTCTTGCTATAGTAATCTCTTTCGTTCTTGTAGCGATAGCCTGCATCACAAGGACCTGCTCCCAAGGAGGTAGGGAAGTGAGGTCTCACTTCTTTTATGTGACCTCCATTTCGGTTGTGCTAATTCATTCTGCAATGGTGGATATCTTAGGTGGGGATAAAAGTTAAGTCCATAAGGCCGAGTCGTAGCCCACCAATGTGGAGAAATATTTCATCGGTAATTGGTTGTTGTGAAGCACTGCTTGAACTGCCTAAATCAATGTGGGGCGAGGTGAGGTGGGGGACTCCATACGAAGCAGCGGTTGACCCTTGTCAGTAAGCTGCAACTCGAGTTGTTGAAGGCAAGCCTTTACTGCAGAGAGGTTAAGGCTCGGGGGAGTATCGTAGTTTGGAGCAGAAGTGTTAGGAATCATGGCGTATAAATTTTCCACCTCCCTCAGCAGGTTGTGGAAAGATGAGTGGAGTTCGACGTACTGAGCCTGAGCGGTTGTGTGTGCCACCTTGTCAACATCATATTAATTTCATAAGGCTTGATGCTCATGCCTTTATTTTTTATATTGCTCACACGTCTGATTGTGCACGACAATATAAACTTGATGTTGAAGTTGTAATTAGGAATGGGCTTGCCCAAGCCACTCATTACACTTGACTAATTTAGAGAATAATGTAGTGTAATATTCATGCATAAGAGGGGTAGGAATTGGAGCAAGTAATGAAGGGGGTTCCACAATGGGCATCGATAGCAAGTAATGAAGGGGGTTCCACCCGAAGGATGTGAGCTGGAGAATTGGCATTAGCGCCATAAGGTAATGGGCATGAAGTGTGGACTAGCACTTGTATGTCTCCCTCAAAATTTCGGAAAATATGTTTGTCATTGTGCAGAGCCTCAGGATGAAGTTGTTGTTGTAGCAACAATTGGTGTCGTAGCACATCTATTAGTGTTACGATTTCCAGCATCATCTGAGCAGGTATTGGCTTAATGGATGGGATAGAAGTGGGAATGGATGAGTTGGATCACTTTCGCTTGGGTCCCGGTGGTGTTGGTTGCACTATTTGTTGCATAGGTGGGGGATCCTAGGGCCTTTTACCGAGTGCCTCAATAGTGGTACCCATGTCATGTGAGGTCGCATGTTGAATCAATTGTCGTGTTATTTCAGCCCTTTTGCGATCTTGGTTGCGCTTAGTGCACATCTCAAGAGTTGTAGTGTCTTCGACCAGGAGTGGTTGAAGATGTGTGGGCCATTCAACCATGCCTTGTTGAATGTCATCCTCAGAAATACAAAAAGGAAGGAGTGACATTGTCGTGCCCTGATCATTGTTGGGATAAATGAAGACGTTATGTAAAGTGTATTAAAAGATAAGGTATCCATCATACCAGTTGATAAGGGTGCATGGAATGCATTCTTGTGAAGTGATGGCCTGGATGAGTTGATTATACCACTCCTGGAATAATTCATGTGAATCTTGGATGGGAGGTTCCTTGCTCGCATGTAGTCACCAAAAGCTGGGAGCTTCAAAGATATGTTGATTGATGGTAGGTTGTTCAAACCCTCGAGGGGGGTACCAAAGTACCATTTCCAACAAGAATAGGATCCAACTATAGTGAAACTCCTTGCCTGAATCCTAGGCGTCCAAGCAATCATCGATAAATTCATTCAACACATATTGGGCCTAGGCCATTTGAATCATGAAAATGCACCGCTCAACTATTATGACGACCTCTTATGGGCATTCTTCCCTAGTACTATTGCACACAATTTTGCAATCTATGAGTTGTGTAGCAAAGCGGATTGGTCTGGTGTTGATTTTTGAAATGGGGATTCCCTCCCTTCCTCAGCAGGTAGCGTATGTGCCATAGATTTCTTGTTGGGTAGCATCTTTCGTAGTAAGGCATTTCTTTGGCTCCTTGCCCCATATGGGTAGTCATGTTACACAGTGGATCGCAACTTCATCGACTGGGTATTTCTCTCCCAGCCAGAGATAGTCGCCATGCATTTGGGTTTGTTATACCCCATTTCTAGGGATAACTAAGGAGATGATGTCTCAAGGTCCTTGGGTTGCAGACATGGAGTGTTGAGGGATGGACCGACTTGTGATGTCCACTTACATAGATGAAGACCCACTTCACTACCACACTCATCTGGTTCATCATGATGTCATCTACCACATCAACATGTTTCCATAAGACAATGGGTCTTGTTCCATGAGGTACAAGTCAGGTATTGTGGTAAGTGTCACTTTAATACTTGAGGCATTTGAGTATGTTGCATTTAAAGTTGCTTTTGATTATAGAATGTCTTCTTGGAAATTATGCTCTTTGCCATGTTTCACCTTGGTGGTTGACATTGTTCCCTAGTAAGTGGTTACCCATGGGGAAAGTTTTGTTACTGGGAGTTCTCCTCAATGAGTCATCATACCAGTCTTGATCATACTTTTCATTTTTCACAACTTTTCCTTTTTATATCCTCACCTTTTGGGATTTCCGGGTGTGCTGACCCAAGAAGGGATTGTACCTTGTTTCATGGGAAGAAGGGTTTGAAGGCCCAAAGGCTTGTAGCTGGAAAAAGATAAAATCCAATCATAAAACTTCTAGATTCTCTCCTAGGGATCCCAAGGACAATGAAATGTCTCACATAAGAAACTAATGGGACCCGTGAAAAATAACAATCTGGAAATGCCAACCAAGGTAGAGCATGTGTGGGAAATGTTTTCCATGCTTAGGTAGAAGTCCCACACATTTGTCTTCAAATTGGGGAAGCACAGTATGACTAGGGTAGATTTAAGGTGGGAAATGTTTTCCATGCTTAGGTAGAAGTCCCACTTTGGCTTCAACCTAGAAATACCTTAATTAATTAATGGCAATAAATGGGCTTGGAAAAAGGATGCATTGAAAATGAAGGTGCATCACACCCTCTACAAAGGCACCCATAAATGAGATAATATGAACCCTTGTATGTCATGAACCCCATGCCCAAAAGTCTCATCCCCATCCACTCCATCATCTTTGCATGACTTAGAGAGGGTCCAACCGGGAAACACTCCTTGACTTGAGGAATGACTCACCCAATAGGTCACCTTAACAACCCTCCCATACCTAAACTTGGCAAGTTGCATAGGGTCTTTGAGCACTTATTTAATTTGTAAAGGTAGTTTTGATGCACATGTTTGGGTGGCTCTTGTATTAAAAGTGATTTTACTTGGCATGATGCATTTGACTTGAGACCCTTGCAGGGCGCACTCATTTGTCTTTGTAGGACCTTGCTTGATGGACGTTTTTGGAGGAATAACCCTAGCTTGGACCACCATTGGGGCTTGAATCCCACGGAGTGGATGCCATGACCCACACCTTGGGAGCAACCAGAAGATGGATGTTTCCTTTGGAGGCATGAGAAAACACCTTAAAGGAAGGCACCTAGCCGTCATATAGCCCAACGACTTTCCTTTGGAGGCTATGTGCTTCACCTTTTGGACTTGACATCACCTTGGGGCTAGGGTTTTGATGATGGTAGTGAAGTTTGATGATGGCTTAACATGATTGATGGAGAGGAGGACACCTAACATAGTGACAAATGGACTTTGGAGGCCCAACATCTTCTCCAACTACTCAACGACTTGCTAAGAGAGCCAAAGCATCACCCTCTTAGGGCTTGATGTCATATTTTAGGGTTTTAATTTGTGTAAATATCAAATTAAATTTGTAAAGAGGAAAAATAAAGGAGGTCAGCCTACTTATTTTGTGGTTTACCCTAATGTTATGTGGAAAAACATTATAACGAGGTCTTGTATAAATAAGAGACCAAATCATTTCATTTTATCATAGCTCTCTCACTTGGGAGAAAACATACTTGGCTGAAATTTTCGCCCTCTTTGGGCATTTGAGGTATCTCTCTCTCTTGTGCAATTTTTTTGGATGTTTATTGGTATATTGTGGAGCTAAAGTTGTGCACACTTCTCTTGGAGGCTTATTCTTGCATGTGGATGGAAATTACGTGGTAAAGTTGGGGTTTTATCTTGCTATCTTGTGGAATTGGTAAGAAAATGTCTACACTTGTTGGTATTTTCTACTTGTTTCATGTTACATTTGTCTAAAACCCTTGGAGGAGTATAAGGCATACACCCTCCACCATGTTTCATCTTAATTGTTAATTGATAAATCATTTTTCAGAAGTTTGCTAGGAGGAGTAAAAGGGCTTACACCCTGCTAGACTTACCTTTGTTGGAATATCTTGCTTTAACGAGTAAAAGGGATTACACCCCTAGAGAAGTAGTGGATCCAACTCATACAACCAAAACTCCATTACCCAATAGTTTAAAAGCACTAATCTGAAAATTGCATTGGAGAAATAAAAGCGTTGCATTAGAAAACATGTTTTTTTGAGATATTTCATTTGTCTAAAGTGGATTCAATTCTACATGTTATTAGCTTGCTTGAGCCCCTATGGCGTCTAGCTTGGCTAAGTATTTCTTGCTACTGTAATAAATTTATGCGACAGCCATTAGTGTTGCAGCAAACTCACCTAATTTATTTATTTTATTCACTTTTCAACTATTGAAATTTGCTTGGAAGCCACTATACTTAATCTACTTGAGGTTCGCTATCTTTTGGGTGGTTTACTTGCTCATTTTGGTGGTTGGATTTTGCTGCTATAGAAAAAAAAATCTACAGCCACTTGGTTGTCATAAAAAAATTGATAACATCATCTAACAACCTTCTATTGTCACTAAATTCTTGTTCTATTTCACTAGAGTTAAACTAGTAATTACTAGCTTAGTCTCTTGCATCATTTACTTGACTTTTGGTGATATATCTTGCAGCCATTGTTATCATTTACTTGTTGATATATATTATTTTTTATTGTTGAAATATAGGACAACAAGCTTCACTTGCTTGTCCCTTTGATTATTTAGCTTGTACATCTACATTTTGTCTTGTCTCGGGCAGGTATAACACTCCTTTGTAGGTACACTCCACTTTGGCAACCTATCCTTACCAACAAGACTCTTACCCAAGCCATTTTCCACTTCTTACTTCGACCTATAAGGGTTTCACCTTCCATTATATCACTTTCTATCTCAATCTCCATGGGGTCACCGGGATTCCCCCCTTGTGGTGATTTATCATTACTAAAGCAAGGGAAGTATCTATCTAAGGTGGCAGTGGGTAGTTACTTCCATATTTGTCCCACATTTGTGGATTGGGTCGGGATTTTCCCAACCTACAATTTGTGCAATAATTGGGTTAATAATAGGCAGGCACACGAGGTAACAATTCCGTTGTGCCCAAAGTGAAGACATTCCAGCAAGGAGAGGATGCCCTCCTGTTGAAGAGGTTGGGCCCACTCTTGGGTGAGAGTGAGTGTCCTGCCATATTCATTGTGGATGTTGCGGGCATAATGGTGTAAGGATAAGATGGGGAACTTATCGGAGTTGTGGACATTGTAATCGATGAACTAGACAACATGTATATGTCATGTTTGGGACCTCGTGAATGTGACATACTGAGGTAATGCGTAGTCTTTTGTTTGGCGATTGGTGACAACCCAAGATCTATTTCGGCCCTGGGGTCTACTTGAGGAGGCCATGGAATTCTAAGTTGGGCACAGAAAGGAGTTCTTTGGAAATGGGTGGGGTGGTTGGCTCTAGGTTTTTGCTTGGGGACTGTGCGGATGAAACTGAATTTTTAGGAGTTTTCTTATATAGGGTGGAAGGTGCATACAAAACGAGGTAAAAATAATGAGAAAGGCAACAGGTTTCCAAATGAGGATTGTGGGATAGCTAGATGTTGGACCGGGAGTAATCGTGAGCTATTTTTGACATGTGTAATTGTACCTTATTCTGACATTGCGGGATGTGTTTTAGCAAGCCGAGGGTTGCGTGAGCTGTTAGTGCAGTCCTTTGTGAGCCCGTACGTCAGAGCATTAATTAGGGAACAAGTGCCTTTGGATGACTAGATACTTGTTATTCGATATCGGGTGTTGGGAAGGTCGTTGTAGTTATTGTTGGTATTGTTATCCCCATTTTGTGGGATAACTAAGGAGATGATGTCTTGAGGCCCTCAAGTTGTAGATATTGTTACACATTATTTTGGTCATCTTAATGATCCATTGACAAACATGTGTTCATGTTCCCAAAAGAGCCTATCTTCATGAGAAGGGTGACTGGCTTTCTCTTCCAAAAAACCTTATTAAGGAGGGTCGTCGCAGGCTGCACCATAATCAGGGTGTGATGATGCTTGGTTGTCGCAGGCTGCCCTAAAACGGGTTTGCAATGTCTCTGGAGGTTGTTCTATAGCTGGGGTGTGACGATGCCAAAAGGCTAAGAAAAGGTCGAACTTCACAAAAGTTCTAGAAGGGGATCTTCTAGAATATGAGGTGGCATCTGTATGGTTGGGATCCTACTCGCTTCTCTGATTTGGTGGAATCGTCCTAATCTCTTTAACCATCTCTATTTCCCCTATATAAAGAGGGATTTCTCATGGAAAAGGCTAAGGTTGATTCAAGCAAGATTATTATCGAATAGACTAAGGATTGGATGAGAACTTCTACTTCAGTTCATACTTGAGGGCTCTATCTTAGTTCATCAAGTCATTGTGGATCTTCTTCATTCAAGTTTGGAGCAAGTGTGTGTGTTGAAGCAAAGGGTCATCGCAAGGGGACCTTGCAACATCAAGACTTTGGTTGTAATCTCCACTTTCATTATTATATAATACATTGATATGTTTCTTTCCCATGAAACTCATCTCGTTTTATCGTATGATTCCTTGATCACATACATAGGTTCTCTTTGAGTATGTTATATTGCTTTCAGTTTGGTTGTCTTGTGTTTTCTTGCAGATCTGATATCACAGGAGCACTGGAGTGGAGCTAGGATGACGACAACAAGAGGAAGCGATATTTAAATGGTATGTCTCTTATCTTTTGTTTGATAGTAAACTCAATGATTAGAGCTTAGAGAAAGCGTCATTTCCTGTTCTGTTTTGTTCTAGATCTAGGTGGATCTAGGGAGATCCGTTTATGTCCGCATTTACCGATAAGTCCCATAACAAAATTGGCGACTCCACTGGGGATACGACCTCCTTTTGATTTTTTGCTTCCCATTTTCCTTTAGCCTACCTTCTTCTGATAATTTTCATTCTCTGAGTCTGTGGGTGATCCATTTAGACTCCCTGGGTTTAGAAGTTCTTTTGGATTTTTTGTCTTTCTCCCAATTTTTCAAAATTTACAGAGATCATCGCATTGTACCTTACTGACAACCTGCGACAACCCTTGCTCATCACCCTCTGCTTAGCCATTCCAGTGTGAAGTCATCGCACTCTGCTCTATCAGTGGCCTGCGGCGACCCCTGCTCATCGCACTGTGTCTTATTCCCAGCCTGCGACGACTCCTGTAGGTTTTGGTGGAGTGAGTCATTCTACCTTTTACCACCCAGATTTGTCTTAGAAGCCTGGGGTGAACTTCCTATGCCCATGATTGATTGATTCTTGAGTTTGGAGCTTGCTTATAGTCGGTTTTCAGTGATTGAAAGTCTTTCTTTGCATTTTGCAAGTTTTTTGTTCATACTCATTGTCGCAAGGATATAATCTCAGATCTTCATCTGAGTGCTTGTTTGACAAAGGGTCTTTGGTTTGTATTGAGTTTTGGATTCATTTTGTTTGTTATATTGTTTGTTGGTTAAAAAACATTTTTTCTTGCTTATGTCAAGAGTTTTTCTTGTCTTTTTCGTTTTGTTTACATTGTGAATTTGGTTTGGGAATTGTGTTGTGAGTGTATTGATTTTCTTGGATCACATTTTCCTTTCACCTTTATGTCTCTGATTTGATTTAGGAAAGGAAGAATTCAATTCACTTATTCTTTTAGTAATCTTTCATAATAAAAAAAATTACATTCAAAATATTTATAAAGAGCAGAAATTGGAAATTTTGTAGTTCATGATTATTTGGAATTGTGTTCATTCAGAATTAAGGAATTGCAATTAGTAGCTTGTTGTATTTCGAAAGAAAAATACCTTCTCCCTACTGTAACTAGAGTTCATTGAATTGAAAATTACACATTCATCTCTTTTGCATTCATTGGGTCAAGGTCATAATATCAACAGTTTCACTTCCATCTTCTTTTTGAGTAAGCAACAGCCTCTAAAATACGACGTAAATCTAAAATTTAATTAGTAACTTTTATTTTCTAGGGATATTTTACACCAACATTAGCTAGCATAGCACTTTGGAATAGGTTGTGAGGTACACTCTCCAAAGCATCAAAACACACAATAGTATCTTGTGATAGGAAGAGTTCAAATCCAATTGCTACATTTTGTCCTGGGAAGCCCTTCTCACATAAGGGTCAAACCTGAGGTCGCATTAAGACTAGCAGAGTTACTCACCCTGCTTTGTTGGTCTTGGTGTAGAGATTGTGCATATTATGGGAGTCGCTTGAAGGTATACCCACAATGATGAGTGGAATCCTTTCAAGTTGATTTCGGTCTAGATACCCTGCCTTTGCACGTGGATCGGACTGTCGAATGTTTCCCCAGGCATCACTGTTGTAGTTGGAAACCTTAGTAGCCTATCTCTTTAGGGCTTTACACGAGGTGATTATGGAGGGGCAAGTCTTCACGGTACCTGGAATCGACGTTGGCCAAACTCACTCGGGCTCCTTGGAGGGTATACCCACGATTATGTGTGCGAGCTTGCACCAGGGTGTAAGTCCGTTAAGCAAGTCATCAATGTAAATTTTCCACCCGCTTATCCCAGCCCCTTCTTGTCTCGATTTCGCGACATTGGATTTCATCACCAACTAGTGACCTCGAAATAAGAAGTCTTGATTGTTTGGTTTGATTCTTAGATTTTATTAGTGAGTGTTGTTTGTCTTCTCTAGTCGGCCATAGATTTCTTTCGTTCTTTACTTAGTTCGAGCAACATCGACCTTCGCGTTCACGTAGGATGCAAGGGCTGCACCCAGAAGATCCAGAAGGCTACCAACCTTTGCCTCCTAACTCACCAGAAGGCTCTCTTGAGGGAGTGGTCAATAACGATGTAGCTTCTGAAGTTGGAAGCACACACTCTTTGGAGGGATTTTGTATTGTTTCAGACTCCTTAGAAGCTTTCTGACTCCCTGTCAATCCGTTATTGAGCGTTATACGAAATCCATGTATGCTCCGGATGAACTCATCTAGAAATTGTTGTTGATGAAAATTTCAAAGTACCTACCGGACCTAACGCGGGATCTGGAGTAGAGGATCCACATTTTCACAGTGAATCTTTTAGGACCCCGGCTCACACTGTTGGACCTTCTGGTTTTGGTTCTATCCCTTTGACATTACGTGATCTGTACGATAACCTAGGAGCGAGTCATGATCGACCTACGACATCACAAGTGCCTGAGACGTCTATCACCTACACGGTACCTTTGGACCATTTCACTGGTACTACTAGTAGTGTCACCACCGTTTCAGACCAAATATTGATTGGTTCTCACTCGATCCCTATTGTTCAGATGGCCCATTCTACTATGGTCCCGCAAGCTACCACGATTCCTACTAGAAATGTGGTCATCTCCCAAGCTCCGATTGGGACACCCATTTCGTCTAGACTCAATCCATCACTTCCCCCTAGGTATAGAGCTCTAAATGCTTCTGTTGCTATCCCTACCTAGTTTCCATCTAGACTTTTTGTTCCTCCTGGGTATAATGCTACTGTTGGCTTTGTCCCTACACCTTCCCCAGTTCTCTCTGGAGGGATTTATGTTCCTCCTCCACCTTTGCTTAGAGGATCTGGCCCTAGTGGCTCCAATCCAGTTGGAGGCACCAGTCATTCGTTCACTTCTGGTTACCGGATTCCTGTTGGAGGTCAACCTCAAGTTGGGGGGAAACCTCAATTTGGGGGTCAAACTCAAATTGGGGCACAACCTCAACTTGGGGGGCAACCTCAGGTTGGATTCCATGACACATTGTATGGACATAACACACCGGAATTACAATCCCACCTTTGGAACCTTCTTTCCCAAGGAAATCCACAATCGTCTAGGGGGAAACATCCTCAAGTTAACTCTTTTGTACCCCCTAACTTCGGTCAACCGTATCCAGGTTCCCTGAATCCCACTTGGGGTCAAGGCGTTCAATATAGTGCTCCTTACCAAGGGAACCCCTCTACCCAAACCAACCTTGCGAGATATATGTCCCAAAATCCTCCACAACCGAGTCTGACAGGACTGTCTAATTATTTGTAGATTGCTTACAGTTCTAATGGTATACCTACAGGACTTCCTCCTCAAAACTACTAGTACCCACAAGTGAACCGACAGTTGCCTTTCCTGGCCACTTTGGACTTACCCGATCTGTCTAGGATTCTGAATGATCATATCTTACACTCTCCTCATTGGCCCGTCATGCTGGCCAAGTTACCATCCGACATTCCTAAATTTGACAGTCGAGTTACCTCTAGGTTTCTTCAATGACTTTAACACCCTAGCCATGGCCTTTCTGACACATTACTAGTTACCAATTTGATACGAGATGGGAACTAAAATTTTGAGTTATTTCAAGCAATCCTCGTCCACTCATATTTCTGATCACATCCATGAGTGGAGGAGGAGAAGACGTTTAATCAAAGTTCCTCTTCCTGATCAACTATTGGCCGAGTGGTTCACCAAATCACTCATTGGACCCATTGCTCGTGATGTCTCCATGGGTGGTGATGTCACTGAAGAGTAGGTGATTAGTCGTGCTCAATATCTCGATCTCATTTATTCACAAATGGGAACACTTTACGATTTGATCCCTGACGTTCCTCGTCCTTCCACACACCCTACCCCAAAACCTCCAGCAGCCTCTCATGTTGTTTATGGTGTGATTGGCACCTTCCACGTTGAGACCCAATCTTCGCCCGCCAGTCACACCAATCCCAAATCTAATAATTCCAATGCACAAAACACTCCTACTCCTACTCCTTCCACTGGTAGGATTGTTGAAGTTAATTTTGTTCAATCCATGCCTGTCGGGAAAAATCCAAATAAAAATAAAGGAAAGGGTAAGAATAAGGAGGACAAGAATAATAATCCACCATCTAATAAATCCAAAACACAAACCGCTGATGAGAAAGACAAACATAAGCCTCGTTACCCCTGCCTTATCTGTGGTGACGACCATTATACAAAAGATTGTCCAAGACATGTCGAAGTTACTAAGTTCCTCCAAGGGACCGAAAAACCTTCTACACTTGTCATTTTTTCACAACATTTCCCTTCTCAACAGTAAGCCCAACTACTCATTCATGACCAAGCTACCCCTTCTACTTCATACTATGTCCTTATGTGTACTCGTGACTAAAAAAAGAACGAAGTTGCAGTTGCAACTCAAGCCAAGGATTACTCTCCGTTAAAAGAGAAAGTTGATGATATACCACCTTCGTTGGTTCAACCTTCTCCCCCAACTTCACCTCCCAACGGTCCTCTTCATCTCGAACGACCGGGTCTCGATACAGTCCGTCTCCCTCCTCCCAAGGGCGTTGTTCGAAAGTATTCATTTAACCCTCACGCCCGTGCTGCACAAAACTACAATATTGTAGAAGTTCTTGCGCAAGCACCCTCTGCGATGTCAGCTCTCGAAGTCCTTCAAAGCTGTCCAGCTCAACGGAAGGCACTGTTAAAGGCCATCGGTGGAATTGATCCCACAGATACTAATCTCATAATATTTGACTTGGAAGATCACATTCCAAGGCTTCCTCCTCAATTATCATTCCAGATACAAGTTGTTGTTGAAAACAATAACATCTGTAGAACTGTTATTGACGAAGGAGACTCGACTTGCGTCATGTCTGTCACTTGTTGGAAAGCCATTGGCTCTCCTACCCTCACTAAATCACACAATACACTTAAGGCTTTCAATGGTACATGATTTAAACCCTATGGTGTTCTTCCGTCGTTGTCTATTACGTTGGAAGGAAAATCGGTCAATGTTGAGGTTGAGGTCTTCGATGCAACTCTTGATTATAATCTTTTACTTGGTCGTAGCTGGATTGATTCCATGCATGCAGTTGTGTCTACCCTTTTTCATGTGTTTTGTTTCCCACACTAAGGAAAATTCATTACTATTCACCAACTGGCCTTCTTTAATTTTGATTCCCGTACTAGCAACGTTCCTTTCATTTCGAAGACACCTCCTGGTTACGAGAATGTCGGCGTGGGTCTTTTGAAAGATTCAACTTTGATGGGTACATTTCCAATCCCACCACCCGATATTCCCCCTCCTTTTGTTGCCTCTATTAACATGATATCCACCACCATTCGTGAAGCCCCTGAGTCATACGACCCATGGGTGGTACCTAGCCCTGGTGATTAATCTCGTTATGGCAACCAGATGCCTTTAAGTTCGGTCGAATCCGCTTACCAAGCTATTCAATCGGCAACACCCTCCTCTCCTTCTCTCTGTGATTCATCTCCTGATCCATTTCATGTGATCTTTCCTACTGATGATATGATCATGTTAGTTATGTCCATGGAAGACACCCCATGGGATGATGGACATCATCGATCTATTCTCTTCCTTGAACGCGACAACATAGAGATTTACCAGCGGATTTCGACTCTATCGACCGTTGTGGTTATTTCCTCAGTTCCTGAGTCATCACATGATGTTTTGTACGAAGGGAACTTGAACAACATTTCACCTACCATCCCTCTCAACATATCTATAAAACCCGGAGTCGTGGAGAATGTTCATATTGGAGCCTTCTATTCTACTAACGAGGTCCACGAATATAAAGCCCTTTTCCAAGAATTTTGCGATGTTTTTGCTTGGAGTTATGAAGAGATGCTAGGTATCGATCCTGATATCGTGGTACATGAGATTAAGACATACCCATATGCTAAACCCGTTCGGTAGAGACTTCGCCCAGTGCACCCACGGAAAGTTGTTGCTATCAAGCTTGAAGTTGAAAAACTTCTTAAAGTTGGCTTTATCTATCTCGTAGCGTTGACTGATTGGGTATCCAATCTCATTCCGGTGAAAAAGAAACAAGGTACCATCTGCGTTTGTGTAGATTATAGGGACATAAATAAGGCTTGTCCTAAGGATAATTACCCAACCCCCTTCGTTGACCAGATTGTCGACGACTGTGCCGGCAATGAAATCTTCTCTTTGATGGATGGTTTCTCCGGCTATAATCAAATTAACATCTTACCCACGGACCAACATAAGACCACTTTTATTTTCCCTTGGGGGACCTTTGCTTACCGGAAATTACCCTTTGGTCTCAAGAACGTTGGCGCGACTTTTCAGCGTGCCATGTCTTATGCTTTCCATGATATTAAGCACATTGTGCAACCTTATCTTGATGATCTACCGGCACATTCCATTCATCGCCAAGATCACCCGACGCATTTACGAGCCATATTCGTACGTTGTCGTTATTATAGTATCCGCTTAAACCCACACAAATGTATTTTTTCTGTGGAGTTCGACTGACTACTCGGTTTTATTGTGTCGATACATGGGATTCGTGTAGACCCATTGAAGGTTGAGGCTATCCTTAATCTACCTCCTCCTTCCACTTTACGCTAGCTCCAAAGTTTGCAAGGGAAGGCAAATTTCTTACGTCGTTTCATCTTGAATTACGCTGAACTTACGAAAGGATTCACTCGACTACTTAATAAAGGTTACGATTTTGTATGGGATGATACCGCGAACAAAGATTTTGAAGTTTTGAAACTTGCACTAACCTGTACACCCTTATTGTTTCCCCCTAACTATAACCGGGATTAGTTCCTCTACTTAGTTGTTTCAGACTCTACCATCACCATGGTCTTATTCCAAGAGGATGATTTGCATGACGAACATGTGATATACTATTTGAGTCGGAGTCTCACGACCACCGAGACCAAATACCTCCATGTGGAGAAACTGGCCTTGGCAGTTGTTCAAGTTGTCCAACGTTTTCGTCATTATATACTATTATGCAAAACCACTGTTATTTCCGATTTCAACCCTATGCAGCATATCCTCACGTTCCAGTTGCTAGGGGGTGAGTACTCTAGATGGATTGTGATTCTCCAGAAGTTTGACTTGGAATTCAAACACTCTAAGTCCAAGAAATCTTTGGTTTTTGCCGAACTGATATGTGATCTTCCCTCCACTGAGACAGAAAATGTGGCAGAGGATTCCTTACCTCATGAATCCCTTTTTTTTATCAGTTCTGATGACATATGGTATGGAGATATCATTATATATCTCCAGACTCAGACTTTCCAGCTCGATCTCTCTAGCGCAGATCGTCGTCGCATACGCCATCAAGCTCGACAATACATCATTCTCGGTGATACTCTTTATTGCCGCAGTATTGAATCCATTTTCCGACGATGTCTCACTTATGACAAAGCTGAGAAAGATTTGAATGACTGTCACTCTGGAGCATGTGGCGGTCATATGTCTGGGTATGCCACTGCCCAAAAGATCTTACGAGCGGGTTATTTCTGGCCTTCTTTATTTAAGGATTGCACTAGTGTTGTCCAGAAATGCCATGCTTGCCAAAATTATAATAACAAGATAAGATCTCATCCTGTAGTTTCCGTTGGTCCATTCGCCAAATGGGACATTGACTTCATGATATGTAACCCTCACTCGGTCGGGGGGCATGGATACATCATTGTAGCTGTGGATTATTTCACTAAATGGGCCGAGGCGATGCCTACATTTGATAACACCGGAAAAACTGCAGCATTGTTCATATTCAATCATATAATTACTCGATTTGGTATCCCTCAAGCTATCGTTACCAATCACGATATCCATTTTCAGAATTTCATGATGTCCGAACTTACTGAAAAGTTGGTCTTCGCCATGAAAACTCAACCCCTTATTACCCATAGGCCAATGGCCAAGTGGAAGCAATCAACAAAGTTCTCATTACTATGCTTCGATGGATGATAGGAATTCATAAGACAACTTGGCATACAATGTTATTCTCTGCATTGTGGGCCTATCGGACATCTATCAAGTCTGCCATGGGATTTACACATTTCCAGCTAGTTTATGGTATCGAATTTATCCTATCGATTGAATGTGAAATACCGTCTTTGAAACTAGCCGTTGAACTTCTCCTCAATACCTCTATCGAAGAAGAGCGTCTTTTGTATTTAATGCAATTAGACGAAACCCATCGTGATGTCGCCCTAGTTATTGAAACTAAGAAGAAATGTGTTAAAGTCCAATACGACAAACATGTCAAGCCACGTGTTTTTTCTAAAGGTGATCTTGTTTTCCTTTACGAGCAGGATCATGATTTGCTAGGGGCCGGTAAATTCGAGGCTATGTGGCGAGGTCCTTACATTGTCAAACGTGTGTTGGAGAAGGGAGCTTATGAGCTAGTCAATTATGATGGAATCCCTTTGAGTGAGCCCCAAAATGGGCTCTACTTAAAGAAGTACTATGCTTAAGTCATTTTTGCATGAGTGCTTGTAATTTAGTGTATCATACTCTTGCGTGTTTTTTCGTTGTTTGGTTTCAATCTTCAGCTGCTTCCCTTGCGTTGTGCTTGGTTTCCAGATGTTGGTGTATTTGCTACCCTACATGGGCTTCGCTTATGGCGCTAGTCACAGTACTCAGAACTTAGAATCTGCTACTTGGGAAATCTATGCACCTACGGATGAGTTGATTAGTCTTCATGGTATTTGCCTTGGTCGTGCAACTAACAATATTGTGGAATACAGTGTAGTCATCGAACTATTGACCGACGTTGTGTCTCTTGGAATCCGTCATCTTGTTGTACATTTTGATTCGCAGTTAGTAGTCCTACAGTTGAGTAACGTCTACTCCATTCAAAGTCCTACGCTATTAAGGGTATATTTTCGAATTCGCCTCTTGGAATGTCATTTTGATTACATTGAATATCAACACATTCTTAAATGTCTAAATACATTAATAGATGCATTGGCTAATTATGTGTTAGACAAACATTTGAGAAATTTATAAAAACCAATCACACTTTGTACATACAACAAGTAAGATGGTAGAAGCCTCATATATATATAACGATAAAAGTTTTTACAAAAAGTGTCTTTGTCCGAAGACCAAAATGTCAAAAATGTGAAGCACATGGCTTCATATACAAATATAGCATCAAGGATGTTGCTCTCGATAACATGCGACTGCTCGTGCCACTCTACGGAGCAGTTGACTGATGGATGCAGATACGCCTACTGTATGGCGCTGATAGTGCCTCGGGATCTCATCAATGGAGGCATCTGGGATGTCCACTGTCAACCCCTCCAAGTTTTTCTCTATAGCCTCATAGTCAACAGTGGCTAATCCTGCTACCTCGACTCTCTCTCCTCGCCTTTGAATGGGAGATGAACCTGGAGGTCGATGAGGTCCCACATTTGCATCGTCAAAGAGCTTTTTGATTAGTCATCGGATTAAAGACATAAAAAACATTTCATATTTAAAAATTACAAAAACATTATAAAAACAAAATGTACTTGTTACCAATGTTCCCCCATTGAGAACCTTCAGGAAGAACCAAGTCTAGATCACCTTTGAATTCTAAGCCGACATATGCATAGTCATCTACCATAAGCATCTGGGGCCTCAACCAATCAAAGAAAACATCATTATACTTGACGATAGGACCAGTCACATGCTGATCCATGAGGTCACACCACCTCTTCATTCTTGGATCTTGTGGGGCCGGTATGCTCCACTATACCTGTAGGTGCAAGTGCGGAACCCTTTCCAGAAGAAGGACACCAAAATTGACCCATATCTGAATTGTTTCAAGTCACATCTCCTACTCTTGGTCAATTGTTTCTTCATGCTTCTAAGAACCCCATCACTCTAGTTGAAAAAACAGGGCTCCATACATTCAGTGCATACTGGAAGTCTCTCTAAAGGGTCATATGTGGAGCTGCCCTCCCCGCCATACACGCGATGGTGTATATGATAGTCCGTAGAGATAAGTCTCGGACATCTCAAATAGCGACCTTGCTGCTATGTCTCTCAACACCTGGCACACAATGTGCACTGAAATAATGGTTCATAGGCTCACCACCTCCTTTGCTACCTGTCAGTGTGACTCGAGCCCCTCGGTGAGACAACCCAGTCAAGAAATAGATGTCCTCGATATCTATCTCAAGGATGTGAGCCCCCACACAGAATACATGTTGGTCTATGTCCCACAAATGGACTAAGTACTCCAGTAATCTCAATTGGGCCCTCATGCCCTGGATCTTGAAAATTTTTAGTAGTCCACACTGTCGGAGGGCATTTACTGTTCCCGGGTCATTCCCGGTAAAATAATCTTCATCCTCGTGTTCTGTGTCTGGCCATTCCAACATCTTTACTCTAGAAAACCTTAAATGGAACATAAAAGAGTCATTAGCATATTCTTCTTTCTCCTGGGCACTTTTTATTGGCAGAAGCATCTTAAAAGCATTTTTACTTTGCGCACATCGCAACCTATCTAGCCCGTACAGTGAGGAGTCATCGCACTGTAACTTAAAGGTCATCTACGATGACCCTGGGTCATCCTGGGTCATCACAGGGCACGATACAGGGCGCAAGTACCCTAGAAAATGCAACCTAAAATGCCATTTCTAACCAATGAAAAGTGAAAATGAATCCATGAAAAGTTGAAGGAGGAGAAGATTACCTGTCATGCAGAGTCTGTTCATCAAATGGTCCATCGTGTCTCCCACAATCCGCAGTGGAAGTTTGAGGTAAAAAGAGGGCTTTTTTAACAGAGTTTGGGTAGAGTAACAATGAAATAGTAAAGAGAGTTTTTACTGATATTTATTCACTTTTCACTTTATCATTTCATTTTTTATATTATTTTAATATATTTCACCTAAACCCTAGACTTCTAATGGCGTTACAAGTGTTTGATTTTTCACAGATGAGAAATCTAGAAGTGGAATTTGAACAAGGATACATATTTTGGGTTTGTTTTTGTACATTTTTCGTGTGTACACATCCTTTTAGATTTTTTCAGGAAAAACTCTGAGCTTAGGTTTTGTTCCTTCTCATGCTCGTAAAACAATGAGAATGTAACCGAGTATACTTTTGTCGTCTTTTTC
Source organism: Picea glauca (assembly GCA_000966675.3). Classification (NCBI taxonomy): domain Eukaryota; kingdom Viridiplantae; phylum Streptophyta; class Pinopsida; order Pinales; family Pinaceae; genus Picea; species Picea glauca. Next base: position 21,386 of record JZKD02S0892539.1, on the reverse strand, counting down.
GTACTTGTGACGGTAACACGAAAAACGACACCCATGGAGTATTCTTTAAGCTCTTTTCACGCTCCGTAAAAATGAAAAGATTGTCGAGCGGCCTTGTTCTTTTCACGCTCGTAAAAGTATTTGAAGAAAACATTTGATGGGTGGTAGATTATCACTTTTTCGGTCTCATCAGATTAACTTACAAAAAAAGAACTTGTGGAGTCCTCTTTAAGTGTTTTTCAGACTCTCTAAAGATGAAAAACCCTTGAGTTTTCTCTCTTTGGACTCGTTAAACAAACATCGAAAGACCCATATGGGACCGAACCACTCCTTCTTAGGGTTCGTTAAACATACTCCGAGGGACTCGTCTGAAGGATGTGCTAGCGATAATTCTTGTCTTGGGCTCGAGAGAATCCAGGTCTACAGGTTGCATGAAGAACGCCCAAGCGTGGCACTTAAAGCCCCATTTCAGGCTAAAAATCAAGTGAGCGGGTGAAGTTATGTTGTCAATGGCCCAGATTCATCCATAGGAGCAGATCGACGGTCAGTGGGAAATCGTGGTTAGCAGAGTTGCGTCGGGATTAGCGCGATGGGTAGCGTCTATATACATTCATGAAGGATCTCGGCCGCCCATCCAAAATGACACGTAGTGCGCGATCATGTCATGTCGGCATTCAGGGATTCGAGGGGTAAGAGTTCCTCGTCATTTTACATCTCGAAACCCTGAACCCTGAAATGCCGATAAGCGCCCTTCAAAGCCGAGCCCACGGTCCTAGCACCAGGTCACGTCAAGCGAGCTTGATAATGGAGGCAACCCTCTTCTAACATCAAATGCCATCTCGACCGTCCATCTAAAGGACACACGGCACAAGATCTGAGCCATAGGTGGGGCCTTTCGGGATTTTCATAGTGAAAGCGCTGAAGTCATCTCAACCGTCCATCCATCGATGAAACTCGGGTGCATTAGACTTAAAGGGGGCA
>JZKD02S0892484.1:0-14060 GCA_000966675.3 Picea glauca | reverse complement strand
CCCACTCACTCTACAAGCTCAACACAAGAAACATGGTTGATATTTTAACAGTGTTTTTTCAAAGCACATGACAGGTGGTAAGGATAGGTTTCTAAATTTGAAAAATGAAAGAGACGGGTCAGTCTCTTTTGGAAATGAAAACTCAACCATAATCATTGGAAGAGGCATAGTCAAAATTGGAAGCAAGGATGCCAAGGCAGAAAATGTTTTTCTAGGAGAAGATATGAAACAGAATCTTCTGAGTGTTAGTCAAATGTGTGATCAAGGTCACAAAATTGTGTTTGATTCACTGAAATGAGAGATAGGAAAAGAATATTTAGGAAAACTGGTGGCGACAAATATGAAAAATTCAAGCAACATATACATACTAAGTGACATTTGAAACGAAAAGTGTTGTTTAGGAAAGGAAGATGAAGTTTGGTTATGGAATAGATGAATGGGTCACATAAAATTCAATATTCTTGTCAAGGTTAGTAGAACAAAAGTTGTCAAAGAAATTTCCCAGATTGTGAAGCCAACAAGAACATTATGCAAGCATTGTCAACAAGGAAAACAAACAAATACCAAGTTCAAATCAAAGGAATACTCCACAACAAGACCGTTGGAAATTTTTCATACTAATCTAGTTGGACCAACTAGAACAAATGGTTTAAAAGGTGAGAAGTATTTTATGATATTAGTTGATGGTTATAAAAGAATGAATACAGTTTGTTTTCTCAGGAAGAGGTTAGAGGCATTTGAGAACTTCAAAATGTAAAAGGAGATAGTTGAAAATGAAACAGATTCAAAAATCAAATGCTTAAGATCAGACAATGGAGGAGAGTTTACTTGAAAAGAATTCATGGACTTATGCAACAATTATGGGATTAAAATGAAATTCTATGTTTCCAGGACACCACAAAAAAATGGAGTCATATAAAGAAAGAACAAGATAGTATAGGAAATGCCTCAAACTATGTTAATGGATTCCAAGTTGACAAATGTCTTTTGGGCACACGCACTGCATACAACAGTTCAAATTCAAAAATGAGAAATGGTCATAAACACCATTGATAAAACTTCATATGAGTTATGAAAAGGAAGAACAAAAAATGTGAAGCACTTCAGAGTGTTTGGAAGAAAATTCTACATTAAAAGAGAAGATGAAAAAATGGGAAAGTTTGATTCTCGTGTTGACAAGGGTATACTTGTTGGGTGCTCAAGCACAAGGAAAGAAAAAAAATGCTTAAATTTGAGGCTCAAAAAAATTGTGGAAAGTATCAATGTGACCTTTGATGAGACATGTGGATGCAAGATAAAAGAAGAATGAAAGGATTCAATGGAACAGGTTAACAAAGAAGAAGTGAAGGAAGAAGAAGTAGCAAAAGAGGAAGATGAAGAAAATAAGACAAAATAAGAGCAGGAACAACAAGACCTTCAAGTGCCTCCAAATACACCTCACATACAAATGTAGGAGAATCATCCATCAGATCATATTATCAAAAATAAATATGTAGGAGTTGAAGCTAGAAGAAGAATTCACTCACCAAAACAACTGCACCTAGCACTACTATCTACAATTGAGCCAAGCAGATTTGAAGAATCCAGCAAGGATGAATTATGGATCAAATAAATGAATGAAGAGTTAGATCATATAGAGAATAATGAAACATGGAAATTGGTTCCAAGGCCAAAGAACCAGAATGTGATCGGTACAAAGTGGGTCTTCATAAACAAATTGAATAAAGATGGACAGGTTACCAGGAACAAAGATAGATTGGTATGTAAAGGATATGCTCAGGTTGAAGGTATAGACTTTGAAGAGATGTTTTCCCCAATTTATATAATGAAATAAATCAGATAGATCCTCACTTATGCATGATCCAATAATATTAAAGTCTATCATATGGACGTGAAATCATCCTTCCTAAATGGGGATCTAGAAGAAGAAGTCTACATTGAGCAACAAGAAGTATTTCAGTTGTCAGAGAATGAAGATTATGTTTTCATGTTGAAGAAGGTAGTGTATGGTCTTAAATAGGCCCCCAAAGCATGGTATTCCAGATTATAAAGATACTTACAATGATAAGGATTCAAGAAAGGAAATACAGGCAACAACCTCTACATCAAGGTAAATCAAGATAATATTTTTTTAATTGAAGTTTATGTTGATGATATTATTTTTGGAAGTGATGATGATATGATAAGCTAGAAATTTGCAAAGGATATGAAGAATGAGTTCGTGATGTAATTGCTTGGATAATTTTCTTTCTTCTTGTGTATTCAGATATTTCAAGGCAACCAAAGCATTTTTATTTCTCAGACCAAGTACATCAGAGAAATGCTAAAGAGGTTCATAATGGAAAATTTCAAACTAGTTAGCACTCCTATGAAAACCATTTTCAAGTTAAGTAAAGATGATTATTCAAATGCTACAGATCAGAGGTAGTACAATTCAATGGTTTTACTTTATGTGACAACATCGAGACCAGATGTAATGCAGACAGTTGGATAGGTAGCATGATTTCAAGAAGAACCAAAGGAATCACATGTTCTAGCAGTAAATATAGTATTCATATATATCAAGGGTACATAAGATTTTCGATTATGGTATCCTAAAGGAAAGGATCTATCACTTATTTCCTACACAGATGTAGATTGGCCAGGTTTCATTGATGACCAAACAAGTACAAATGGAGAAACATTCTACTTGGGTGAGTGTTTGGTATCCTAGCTAAGGAAGAAACAATCATCAATATCATTGTCTATAGTTGAAGAAGAGTATATAGAAGTAGAAACATGTTGTACACAGGTCCTATGGATGAAACAAACTTTGACAAATATATAGGTTGAGTATGATGAGCCTATTTCGATATATTGTGATAACACAAGAGCCATCAGTATCTCAAAAAATCCAATGATGCACTCCAAGATGAAGCAAATTCCAATCAACTTTAATTTTATACGAGAATAGGTTACAGAGAAGAAAATTCGAGTTGAGTATGTTGGGACCAAAGAACAGATTGTAGACATCTTTACAAAACCGATTCCAAGGGAAGATTTTGAGTATCTTCACCAGAATAGTCGTTGCCCCACAATGAATTTTGAATGTTATTCTTATATGTCTTAGATTTACATGAGGAAGCACCATAAAGAGGAAACTTCGGTTTGGGGGAGAATTTTCAGGGAGATTTCAGTCAGGGGGAGCAGCCCTAAGGATAGTTTAGTTAGGGGGAGCATCCCCGATGGGAAGCTACCTTTTACATTGACATCAAAGGGGAAGAGATTCATTGGATTCATGGAGAGAGAGTTAGATACTTGGATAGAGAGAACAAAGGCATGATTCCATGGGGAGCATTGCTCAAAGGGGGAGCATAAGCAATATGACTTCAGTGTCATTAGAGGGTTGCCATCAATTCCAAAGGGGAATATTGTTGATTAGTTGGGTTGGTTTTCATTGATGTCAACCTTTGAATCAAGTCCGGTTGAAAATTCTGGTACCCCCATCAGTGTGGTTAAGGAAATAAATTTTGGTTGAGGAATAATGTAATGGAGATCATTAAATTTGCAGGTGAGAATATTCTATATGGATAATACATGTCATGCCATTTTCGGTGCTATGTGGTATGTCACGTAGTTCCTCACGATTGAGGAGATATGGCTTAGTGAAGTTGGATAACCCTCATGAGTTATATAGAATCCCTTAGTCAAAGAAGTCAATATATTCTAGAAGCTCCTATAAGACATTTACTGGTCAAAGTGGTTGTAACTAGGAGTAAATCATGAGTTAAGTGGTTGCAAAAAGAAAATAATTAAAAATAAATTAGTTGCGACTAGAAGTGGTGAGATTACTATTTATGGATAAAGTGGTTGTAAGTGGACAAAGTGGTTTATCCCTAAAAGAAGGAAGTTGGTTAAAGTAGTTAGTATATAACCCCTAAAGGAATCTACTTGGAGACTATAAATAAGAGAGCAAGGGTATCCTATTAGAACCTCATGAGAACATTAAGTATATATCATTTTTGAAAAATTTACTGCAAGTACTCATTGATACATTTGAAGTTACACAAGTTTGAGGTAGCAAAGGAGGATTGACAGTGAAAGTTTCAGAGTTGCAAAATTTCTGAAAAAACCCTAGTTTCTGAGGTGTATGAGGGTTGCAGTGGAATAGGGAATGTACGTACACGGTTTGTAATGGAGGAAGGCGTGTACATACGTGGGCTTCAAAAGAGGAAGTAGCATACCTGTGAGAAAGATCATGAAAAATTGAGTTGATGAAGGTGCCAGGTTCTCAGAGTCTGAAAGCAAGTTCCCAGGAAGCTCTACACTGATCAGGTACAAAACATCTATCTATAGGTTCAAAATTTATGTCATATTCTTATGTGTAGTTGGATATTGTTGTCTACATGAGATATTGCTATGGAATTTTGAGGATTTTCCCTAGAAAGGTTGTTGGTTGTATGACACTTACTATATGAGCTAGATCTATAGAAATATAGCATTGGTATGTTTGGTATTCATTATTGTTACATATTGTTGGGTTGAGTGTTGAGGTATATCTCATATTTATTGGTACATGGTTGAGGGTTTTTGGTTGGTGAATTTGTTGGTTTAGTTTGAGGCTGCATATGAGTGAGGGTTTGATGTCTAGTCCATGTGAGGGGTTATTACACCTGACTATGATTCTATACACATGTATGGCACATGAATAGAGAGGAATAGATGCACATGGTTGAGTGATATTCTTGTGATATTGAGTATGAGATCTATGTGACAGAGGCAACAAAATTTCATAGTTACAGAAAATTGGAAAGCATAGTTTTCTGAGAGTGTATGTAGGCTGACAATGGATAGGTCACGTACATACGTGGGATGAAAGAGAATAGGGATCGTACATACATGTTTTTGCAGTATATACAGGTCACATACTTGTTATGTTTATTGGTATAGGATGATTACATGTTATTGGTACATGATGATTATAGGTACATGTTGACTACAAAGTATTGGCGCAGGTTGGTTATAGGTTGTTAGGACATATTGGTATAGGTTTAAAGTGGAATATTTTATAGTGACAGTGGTTTCATCAGTTATTTGGCAGTTATATTTCAGGGCGACAGGACAAGGAAAGGATAGGTGGTTGTATCCACCTTTCGGTTGTAGCCGAAGAACATAGGGGGTTGGAACCAGAGAATTGGAGAGTTAGAGCTTCCCTCAAGTTGTAGCTTCAAAATATAGGGGTTTGGAGTCTCCTTCCAATTTCACCTGGAAAAAAAAGGAAGTTGGTGCTTCCAATGAATGTAATTATTAAAGACATATAAGAAAAATCATTATGTGGTTTTCTCCTGCATTGGGTTTCCATGTAAAAATAATGGTGTATTGTGTATGTGTGTTATTTCTCATTGTTAATGGTTTATTTATACTGCACTTGTTGAATTATATTGGTAAATTGATCATAAAGTTAACAACAAATATATATTGTGGTTAAAAGGGATAAAAAATATCTATTACTGATTCACCCCCCCCCCTCAGTAATCCAACACCTTTGAGTTGTCCCACTTCCTTTCTGGGGCTTCAACAATGGGCCAACCAGGAAGTCTCAGAGATATGTGGCACTTGGAACTCAAGGAAACTCAAAGAGTTACAATACCCACTATTACAACACATAGGGAAACATATTCCCAATAATTCTCTCACCGAAAGAGAATTCCTCGTGGGCCTAACAACCTACTTCTTCAACCCGAACCACCAAGGATTTACAGAGTACAATAGCTTTACACCTCCCACTCTCTAGGAAATGGTACAATTGATAGCACAAAATGAATGAGTTAATGATGAGAATTACATTGAATTCCCCACATTATATATGCATGTGCCCTTTTTGACACTTGGCACTCAAGGAACTTCTTTGTCCCCCACTTGGTAATTCATTCCTCCACTTAGGATCTTAGGATAAAATTATATTACAAGACTTAGGACTTAGGAATAATATTATTTTATTCATTTTCTTAAGCCCCATTGAATTATCCCATTTTCCTCTCAAGTCCTAGCCCCCCATACTATTTCTTCTAACTTGGTCTGCAACGGTGATGTATTTTATTAATATATCCAAGTGATTACATTTTACAATGTTGGATCATTGGGCATTTCATCATATAGGCTTTTTAGTGTAATAATAACACAAGTTCTCTTGCCTAAAACATATATACAAAGAAACTCTAGCCCAAAACATCCTGGCTCACCATCCTATAAAGAATATGTACATTTACAACTTGGAGTTTATCCTAGGGTTATTACAAGAGTAGTGATAGGTGGATGGACTACATGAAATATCTATTAGGGAAATAGAGTTATGGAAAAATATTGGAAATAAGGTCGATGAAACCTTTTGACCGCCAAAGGTTATTTATTAAATATTGGCAAGGGATGCCTGGTAGTAAGTTAACACTCTCCTTGCACATGAAAAACTTGGCAAGATGGATCACCTGAGGGACCTTTTAGCAATGAAGGGGATTCCTAATCCTGGAAAGGTGAGTGGGGAAAGGAAGAGGCAACTTACAAGAATGAAATTGTTGCAGAAATATACATGTGGTATGATGGTTGAAATCAAGTAGGCCATGTCTGAAAGAACAATAAGTTTTTTTTTTCCATGGCATCTTGTGAACAAAAGAAATAACTTGAAGATAAGTATTTAATTAATATTGCATGTTTATTTTTAAGTACATGGTTATATTGTGGAGTTGAGAAATCTTATGATTCAAATTATTTCTAAATGATAATGGTTATAACATGTAGTTTTTTCTTGATGGTTTTTATATGAAAAACTAAACAAATGAAGATATGAATTGAGTAGTTGGAAAGAAGAATACCAAGGATGTTGTATTTCAAAAGAAAATAAAAATACATGCAATATTATCTATTGCCAAAGAGTATATTCGAAACAAGAAGGACATAGATGCTTAGGAATATAAGCATGGGATAAGTAAAGAACCATTAGATCTACAGGATGCAATGTGGAGGAATACCCACATTGGTTTTAATAATTTAATATAAATATAATTTTGATATAAATTTTTTATATATGTACACATGTATGGTGATGTGCAGTGAGGATAGTGAAAAAAATAAGGGGGATGGGAACGTAACACCCTAGTTTTGATCCCCAAAATGAAATGTAATGTATATATGAAAATTAAGTTGTGAGTTGAACAATATGGCCAAGGGCCAAGGAATGTAAATGGTGTTCCAAGACAAGGGGGACTAAAATGATAGGGGTATATGACTCCATGAGAGAGGAATGAGAGGGAGCTAGGAGGCCTAAAATGGGGGCTTAATGCCAAATATAATATTATATTCCAAAATAAGATTCATGTGAGTATTATAATCTAAGTTTAGATAAAGTTTTGAAAAGAGGTTCTTTGGGTGCCAAGTGGAAAGTTCAAAGCATGCATATTTATTCCTTTTGTTTGAGGAAGTTGGGGGTTCTATAATCACTCTAGCCTGTGAGGAACCTACAAGAGAAATGGATCCAAGCCTATAATTGGGGATGAATTGTAATTATGTTGTGAAAGTTGGCATTGAGAATCCATGTAGATCCTAGCATTGATATTTTCCTGGCTAGTTTGTGTTGGAGCCTATAAAGGGGTGTGATAGCCGAAGGGAATGCATTGCACAGAAGGGGATCCACTATTTGGGTTGTGCATATTGAAGGGGGAAAGATATTTGGTGATTGGGATGTTTACATGAGTGAATTGGATAAAATGTAGTGGGAATTGAGATGAGATAGTATTTGTTCATCCTTGGGGATTCATAACCCTATCTCAGGGGTGGTCTGTTGCAAAAATACCTAGTGAAATAGTGCCTACAGTTGGTAGGAACATCCCACGTCAACAACCAGTTGGTGTTTTCATTAAATATAAATGTTCTTTAATATATGGGTTAGTATGCGATTTATTATGTATCTTTCTGTGCTTAAATTATTGTTATAAATGGTTGCACATTTATATTTGTGTATGCTTATATCAGTTATGCATTGATTTTCATGTTTTTAGAAATTCATATTTGTATCATATGAAGGGAATATTATATTTCATATCAAAGTATAGATAAGAGGAAAATTGTGAAATTTGGAAGTACCATGTACTCTCAATAATGAACAAACAATACAACAAATCCAAGTGATTAGCTCCCTTTTTAGCTCCCTTTTTTGCTTCCACTGGTTGTTTTAATGCATTTTTATCCACTTTTTTTCTAAAGTCAATGCTATTTATGGAGCTATTTGCGCTGAGAAAAAAAAGTGGGCGCTAAACTAGGTGCTATTAGTGCCTAGTTTAGAACCCTTTTTAACGCCCCAATTAGCAACTAATTTAGCTCCCTATTTAGCTCCCAGTTTAGATCCCAGTTTAGCTTCCACTTTATCTCCCAATTTAGCTTCCAATTTAGCTTCCAATTTAGCTTCCAGATTAGCTTCCTTTTTAGCTTCTATTTTGGCTTCCAATTTAACTCCCAATGTGCCTAAATAGTAATTTTGTTGCATTTTTGGGGGTTAAGTGGATAGGGGCTTTGGGGATTAGGTTATTTAGGGATTTGAGGTCTAGGGATTAAGGTTTAAGGGATTAGGGGTTATCATTTAATGGATTAAGGTTTAATGGATCAGGGGTTACAGTTTAAGGGATTAAGGGTCAATGGCTAATGGATTTTGGGATTAGGGTTAGGTAGTTTAATGGTTAATTGATTAGGTATTATATATGGTCAAGGGATTAATGACACCCATCGACCCTACACATAATCATTGAGATCATCCACATCTCATTTTCATCATCCGTCATTTCCATATGTAGAATCTTTATTAGAACTGATCTCTTGAATTCCATGGAACTTACAATACACCCATCACAAATATTGTCTTACACCGACCTCTCACAATGAGCAGTGAATGGGGTCAATGTTGAAATTTCTTCAATTTGTGCATGTATGCATCAAAATTTGACATGGATAGACTAGAAATATGCGTTGATGGTATGGGAGGGTTTCAAGACTCAAGGATGTCTGATGTCCCCACATAATCTTTAAGATCGTCCATGTTTTCATCAACGTTCATAATGAAAGTCTCATTGTCATCATTTGTCATTGCCATATGTAGAATCTTTGTTGGAACTCTCTTGAAATGTCAAGGATATTCCAATTCACCCACCAAAAATGTCATGCATTGACCCCGCATAGTGAGCAGTGAATGCGTCCAATGTTGAAATTTCTTCAATATGTACATGTATGTGTCGAAATTTGATATGGTTAGACTAGAAACATGCCTTGACGGTATGGGATGGTTTCAAGACTCAAGTATGTATGATGTCCCCACATAATATTTTATATCATCCACATTCGCATCAATGTTCATCATGCACATTTCATTTTCATCATTCGTCATTCCCTTCTATAGAATCATTGTCAGAACTATCTTGAAATTTGACATGGAACTTCCAATACACCCATAACAAATGTCATGCACCGACCTCGCATGGTGAGCAGTGAATGGGGCCAACGTTGAAATTTTTTCAATATGTTCCTGTATGCATTGAAATTTGACATGGTTAGACTAGATAGTTGCCTTGATGGTATGAGAGGGTTTCAATACTTAAGGATGCTTGATTTCCCCAGATAATATTTGAGATCATCCAGGTTTTCATAAATGTTCAATATAATGGATGTCTCATTTTCATCATTCATTATTTCCATCTATAGAATCTTTGTCGGAAATCTCTTCAAATGTCATGGCACTTCCAATACACCCATCACCAATGGCATCTTGCATCGACCTCACACAGTGAACAGTGAATGGGGCCAATGTTGAAATTTCTTCAAACTGTGCATGCATGTGTCAAAATTTGACATGTTTAGAATAGACACTTGCCTTGACATTATGGGAGTTTTTCAAGACTCAAGGATGTCTTATGTGCCCACATAATCTTTGATATCATCCATGTTTGCATGAACGTTCATAATGGATGTCTCATTGTCATCATTCATCATTTCCATATGTAGAATCTTTGTTGGAACTCTCTTAAAATGTCACTGAACTTCTAATTTATCCATCACAAATGTCATGCACTGGCCCCACATAGTGATCATTGAATTGGGACAACGTTGAAATTTCTTCAATATGTTCCGGTATGCGTCAAAAGTCAACATGGTTAGACTAGACACATGCCTTGACAGTATGGGAGGGTTTCAAGACTCAAGGATGTATGATGTCCCCACATAATATTTAAGATCGCTCATGTTTGCATCAACATTCACAATGGACGTCTCATTGTCATCATTCATTGTTTCCATCTGTAGAATATTTGTTGGAACACTCTTGCAATGTCATGGAAATTCCAATTCACCCACCACAAATGTCATGAACTGACCTCGCATAGTGAGTAGTGAATGGGGTCAACGTTGAATTTTCTTTAATATGTGCCTGTATGCATCGAAATTTGACATGGTTAGACTAGACATATGCCTTGATGGTATGGGAGGGTTTCAAGACTCAAGGATGTATATTGATGTCCCTACAAATTTTTTGAGATCATCCACATTTTCATAAACATTCATCATGCATGTCTCATTGTCATCATTCATCATTCCCTTCTATAGAATCCTTGTCGGAGCTATCTTGAAATTTGACATGGAACTTCAAATACACCCATCACAAATTTCTTCCATCAAACCCACAAAGTGAGCAGTGAGTGGGGACAACGTTGCAATTTTTTCAATCTATGAACGTATGCGTCAAAAGTCAATATGGTTAGATTAGACACATTTCTTGACAGTATGGGAGGGTTTCAAGACTCAAGGATGTCTAATGTCCCCATATAATATTTGAGATCGTCCATGTTTGCATCAACATTCATAATGGACGTCTCATTGTCATCATTTGTTGTTTCCATATGTAGAATCTTTGTTGGAACTCTCTTGAAATGTCATGGAACTTCCAATTCACTCACCACAAATGTCATGCACCAACCCCGCATAGTGAGCAGTGAATGGGGCCAATGTTGAAATTTCTTCAATATGTGCTTGTATGCATTGAAATGTGACATGGTTATACTAGACACATGCCTTGACAGTATGGGAGGGTTTCAAGACTCAAGGATGTATATGGATGTCCCCACATTATCTTTGAGATCATCCACATTTTCATCAATGTTCATCATGCATGTCTCATTGTTATCATTCATCATTCCCTTATATAGAATCATTGTCGGAACTATCTTGAAATTTGACATGGGACTTCCAATATACCCATCACAAATTTATTCCACCGAACCCGCATAGTGAGCAGTGAGTGGGGCCAACGTTGAAATGTTTTCAATCTGTGTCTGTATGCGTTGAAATTCGACATGGTTAGATTAGACACATGCCTTGACACTATGTATGTTAAATGAACTATTTCCTCACTAAAATTCACCATTGAACCATATGAAGTAAATATATCATAGTGAAACCAAGATAGATTGAAATCCACCATATTTAAATTAAGAGCATTAAAATATGAAGTATGTTATTTGTTAAACCATTCCACCATGTCCATAGGATAAACAACCATATTTAGGATACTTTTTTATCATGAAACACCATCCATTTAGAAATATTAAAAGCATGACAATTCAATTAAGTTATTAGCCAATGATTAAGTGATGTGTTACTTAACCCACTTATGTTATATTTGATACCTAGGATAGCAACACATTAGATCGGATTTCAGAGAACATGCACATTCCAAGAAATCAGGTGCACCCAAATCTACTCATTAAGACATGAGTCTTGAATGTGTAATGAAATCATCACATACATGAAATAAAAATCCACTAATAAGTTTTTTTCATCATTAAAATAAAGAGTACACCAACAAGTAACAAACATAAGAGATAAAATCTTCCAAAATCAACAAATTCTCAAGCATTAATGTGAAGTTTTATGGTATTTAACTTAATTAAATGGACTATCCAAGAAGGTTGAGTGTTGTAATTGTATGCACCAACAATGAATCAAGTAATAAATCAATATCAAGAGTGTGTTAAATATGTGTGTGGAGGATTTATTTAGAAATACATTCCATGCACATGCTTTTCTCATCCACTAGGTTGTTCCATTAAAAATAGAATCAATTTGTTAGATATGAATGTTTAGACCATGAAGACATCAAAATGTTTCTTATTTGTGAAGTATTATGGCAATTCATTAGATCCTTTACCAATGTATAAGTAAAATAAATCCTTATTAAAACTTATGACATGAATTAAAATGTGTGTTTTCTAGATTTAAATGTGAAATGACATAAATACAAGTAGAGATTTTGATCAAGAACACTAGAGTTCATTCATCATGAGTGTTATATCCATCCATGAATGATAGTAAAATTTAGCCAATACCCAAACTATTTGCAGCTAGTTAGGTACTAGCTTACTTATGCAAATCTTCAATAGATATAATCTTTAAACAATGATTAGCACATGTTAATCCAAATCCACATTAGATATAGAAAAATTAGCCTCAAGATTTGGATCTAGCAATCTAAATATGATAAAATGACCATGAAACCCTTAGATTTCCAAATAAACAAAAAAAAATTAAAGGGAAAAATTAAATGAGATGGCTCGAAAAAGCAAGTGAAACCTAGTGCTTACCATTGGGCTAATGGGTCTAAGCTACTCTTGAGTATTTTTCCTCTTGTACTTTTTGTTTAAGTTGCCAAAAATCTTGAAATATTGCTTGGTGAGCATCAATCTAAGCAATCTGAAGTATGCAAGAATCACAGGGAGGTTAATCCTAAAAAATTAACCTAAGTGTTGCAAACTTTAAATTTTAAACCAAACATAGGGTGTGGAGGTAAAACCTTATGATATTCACCTCCAATACAAAAAATTTACCTTAGAAATTCATAAAGAAATGAAATAGATTATTAACATACCTCACTCACATTATTGTCTTTGTAATATCTCCTTCCTCAGTGAAAATTGCATAACCAAGCCCTTCTATAATCACATTAGAATGCTCACTAGTACATTTGGGTCAAATTCTGACGGCCCGTTCGACGCAATTTCCACTTTATATTTTTGGAAGAATGACAAACATTGGACCCCCTCAAACTTCATTTCACATGACATCTCTTTTCCAACGATAGAGATTTTGTCTTTATTGTGACGTTTCATGCAGACACGTGTCATATCAAATTTGACTGTCCAAACCCCATATAGCCATCATAAGACCAATGTCTTGTTGGTGGCAATACCAACGTCTTGGACGTGGAAAGAGAGATGTATTGGACATGGAAAGAGATACGTATTGGAATTGACAAGAGAGACGTCTTGTATGTGGCAAGAGTGACATCTTGGAGGTGGGAAGATCGATGTCTTGGACGTGGCAAGAGAGACATCTTGGAGGTGGAAAGAACGACGTCTTGGAGGTGGAAAGAGAGACGATAAGAGGTATCATCTTCGACGTGGTTTCTATGGGAGAGACACTCTTGGAGGTGGAAAGAGAGAAGTCCTAGAGGTGGTAAGAGAGATGTATTGGAGGTTGCAAGAGAGACGTCTTGTAGGTGGCAAGAGAGACATCTTGGATGTGGCAAGAGCAATGTTAAGAGGTATCATCTCTTATGTGATTACTATGGGAGAGACACTCCAAGACGTCGCAATAGCGACTGTGTTGTAGGTATTTAAAAAAAAATATACAATATGAATACTGAGAGGAACATGTACATTAACCTTTGCTAAGATACTAGCCATATCAATATTTAAATCTATATCATCGGTCTTAGGCAAGGTAGGTTGAGGAGGAGGAATAACTTCCAATGGTAAAGGGGGTCTTGTCTAATGAGATTTAGGATCACTAGGATATGTCTAGGGTGTGTTATCACACAAACTCACAATTGTTGAGCTAAAGTCCAAAATATCAAGTGCAATCATGCGTAATAAGACTAGAAAAATATATTAGAGAGTAAGTCCCTATTTTTAGAAAGGATCAAAATAATACTGTAATTTCTTGGGTACATCGAAACAAGTGCCATCCAATACAAGATCCTATATACCAATGAG
>JZKD02S0892429.1:0-14061 GCA_000966675.3 Picea glauca | reverse complement strand
ATTGAAAAGAAGAGAAAAAAAGATGTAACAATTATTATTATGGATTTACTTTATCTCTCAAATCAACTTTTACTTATGAAACTTAAAATAAATAATAAATAATAAATAATAAATAATAAATATTTAAATCTCTTTATGTAAAATTAAAATTGAATCAAAATAAAAAGTGACTCACCTCATTTCAGATGTCCAATAGCTCAACCCGTTGAATAAGCCAAAAATAATTTCCGGAAGCCGCAGAGAAGTCAGAAGAGACTACAAAGATTATTCGTTCAAAACCGTGGAGAAATATTATTCTTGTTCAAAACCACAGAGAAATAATTTATAAAAGTATTATGGTATTACTTAAATTAAACCTAACATATTCTAAATTGGCGTATTTAATTACTTAAATTAATCACATTATATTTTTCAAAGCCCGAATAATGTTTTTCTTCATAACAAAACAATGTTTGTTACGACTCCATTGCTAGTTGTTTTAGTCTTTTAAATGAACAAATATAAACTACACGCAAAGGCTTTAAGTAAACCGTTCACCTCAATGTTGAAAGCTAATTGACGACCAAACATACTTTTCTTTGCTCGCGTTAAAAAAAATCTCGTGTGTTCGAGTTAGGGGACCAATAAGGAGATCCATGATAATATTTTCATGCATTTGACTTCAGATCCTACACAATAGAATAAATTCGTAAGTAGTGTAACGAGGTGCCCAAATACATTTTCCCTAAATCTAGAACCTGTTGCATTATGATAATGAATGAGGATGAATGCAGAACCAGACGGATTATGAAAAATTACAAACGAGAATAACAACTACAACTATAACAAAATGAAAATAGTACCAAAGATATTAACAAATAAAAAAATTACCAGATGCCCATATACGTTTGATTTGAATCCAAAACTTGACGCATTATGATAATGAATGAACCCTGCACACTATCAAAAATTACAAACACTAATCAAAACTATAGGAAAACAATAATTGAGATAGTATGAAAGATAATAATAAATAGAAAAAATGCAAAACTTAATTCAAACAATAGCAAAAAAAAAATTCAAACTACAGAAGATAAGGGCTCGAGTGTAGGTGCAAGCTCATGGAAGATTTTAGGTCTATCTATTTTAATTATGGGGTAGGGGAAGATATTAGGGCTATCTATTTTAACTATGGGTAGGGGAAGATATATGCATGCAAAATACAAGTAATCATATGGTAGAGGAAGCGTGCAACAGTAGATTTGTCGACCACACTGCAACCACACACACGGCATGAAACCTGTGAAATATGAAACTCATGCCAAGTGTGGCATCTCCCTTAATTGAAATGACGACCATGAAATGCTTCACATTCCTATTAAGACACATGCGACATGAAACCTGTGAAATTTGAAACTCATGTCAAGGGTGGCATCTCCCTTAATTGAAAAGATGGCCATGGAATGCTTCACATTCCTATTAAGTTGATCACAATTAAATAGGTTTTAGTTTTTAAGTTAATATCTATTTTTTTTTAAATTCAACGATTTTAAATTGAACCTAAAAATTTACAATCTCATTATGTAGAGCGATCATAAATTACAATTTCCATATATTTAAAAACATTAACCAATTTAATGAATTACTGAAATTCAGTAAAGACAAGTTTCAAGTTTAAAAAAAAAATCTGCGTCACAACCTCAAATTCTGTTAAGACTAGTTTAAAATTGTTTAGAACTTATAAAAAAAAATCTGCGTCACAACCTCAAATTCCGTAAAAACTAGTTTAAAATTGTTTAAAACTTATAATTGTAACCCTAATAACCTACACACCTTGGATTTGCATCCAATTCCACGGTTAATTGAAACGTTGACACAAAGAGTTGTTAATTGAAATGGCAAATCCACGCAGGCACAAGCGGCCACCCACTAACAGTTATTTTTACCTGTTATTCATATTAAAAACACATGGAAACTTGGTAAAAAAATGGCAGCACCTTGTAAAAAACGAAATCACTGTAAAAAATCTAAATTTAAATACAGTGAAACACTTGTAAACCATCATTGTTATGCTAATCACCTTAATTATCCTTTTTAATGATGAACAAACATCTTTTGTCATGCAAGGAAGTTAACCATTGAAACCACAGCCTTTGATTTGTTGTGAGGACGAAGAATATTCATAACATATGAAATCTTGTCCATTAAAAACTTATCTATGATTAAAAGTCCATTAATTCTGACCATTTCCAATAGGTGTACGCCTATCAGTGTAATAATAATCATAGGAAACAAATAAGGAGTAATAAATTATTATCAATGAAAATATAATGCACACAATATTAATTAATAGTCTTAAGAGTATATTATATTAATTATTAGATTAATAATAGTAATAATAATATTGAAAATTTATCATCTAGTAAGGATTAAATGATAATAATACTAGAATATTAAAATATTATAAGAATACAAATTTTAGGAAAATACAAAGAAAGAAAGAGATTTGAACCTCTTTAAAACCCCTGGTAAAAAAAAAACCGAGATCTCTTAAGAACTCCTTGGACCACCACTAGTACAAAGGGGTCTACAAGGTAGAGTGCTTGTGTGGTAAAAGTTACATTGGAGAAACTAGACATTCATTTCACTTAAGGATTAAAGAGCATGTTGTTGATAATGGAAATGAGTGCACTCACACCTCTGCCTTAGCTAAGAATTCAACTAAGACAAAACACCATGTGTTGTGGGAGGATACCAAAATCCTGGCCATAGAGGATCACTACTTCAAACATAGAATTAGGGGAGCAATGGAAATTGTCAAGCACCCCAACAACCTCAACAGAGATGAAGGCCTAGAGAATAACGAGAATTGACTTCCATTAATCCACAACATAAGAACCAGGTAAAAACTTAGTAGGTTGCTCTTGTTCGTGCCAGTCTTTCTCCTTTCAGTTAACTTTATTCCTCTCTTGTTTTTTGTTTTCCTCTTTGTTTCTCTTCTTTCTTTGCCTTCTCTTTTTTGTCCTTTATTTTTTCTTATATATGTGGTTCTTCTAGTTTTTCTGGATTTATTTGTATTTCTTTCTATTGTTTTCATAACCTAGAATTTTATATATTTTTATTAGTGTATACTAATTCTTACACACACATATAAAACAAAAACTAGAGGATAATATATTAATAATAAAAAAAAATCAGTTGAAGCATGCGAAGGAGTACATAATGATCCAAATGTGCCCATATGCAAGGAAAAATTTTCTTGTTCGACTCTAGGCTAATACTTTCCATCTTGTTGAATGTCCGAGCTGCATGAGGATTAATTACATTACAAAATTTGGTAGTGACTATTCTGAAAAAGATGCCCAATATACAGATGTATTTAAAAAACATTAGTTACCCAGTGGAGAATGGTTTGGAGGGTCCTTCTCGTCCTTTTTTGTGTCCTATGCAGGTATGTTCATGTCCAGAAGGGGTTGTTCAACTGGAGGGGAGGGTTCACTAGTTTGGGAAACTTCTTCAATTGCCATGGGAACCTCTGCAACCTACTCCCGTAGGCTTTCCACTTGAGACCAAATGGCGTCAACCTCATCATGTTGTTTCCTAATGGCTATCTAATGTTGGCTGAGTATGTCCAATATGAAAGAGACCTATGTCGACAATCCATGAAATGATATTTAGAGTTGTTGAAGGGATTTCCGAAGATCATCAATATTTTCAATCTAATCCTAAGGCATGATTCTATATCAAGGCATTTGGACCAAAGATAACAGAGTGAGTTGACTGAGTCTACTAGAGGTGACTGATTCCAAATCGTAATTCCCTGAACAATGATACAAAGGTCGTCTGATAAGAATTCCTCAGTGCCACAATTGCACATCCTCTCGATGAATGGGATGAGAAAAACCAATAGACCATGCACAAAAAATTCCACCTGCAAACTCCTGAGAGACCCTAGGTCCAAGACTTCCTCCAATGAGCCAAGATGATAGGTCTGATTTCTTTTGCAACGAACACCATCTAGCAAGCCTTTCTTCTAGTGCATTGAGGAAGGAGTATAGCCTTCCAGCGTACTCCTATATCTCCCTGAATCTAGCGCACTCCTTAGTCATCTAAACAGATACTAGGACCATAATTTCCATGTTTAATCAAATTTTGATGCTTCGTTCCTTCGAAAGCTCATCATAAGAATGACATATTAAATGAAATATCTCACGCACAATGTGTAATCCACGATATGTCTTAATGGAAATCAGATGACCTAGATGTACTAGTAATTCACTGAAGCTTGGATCCATCTCTTCAACTAAATCCCACTTGTTCTGAAGTATCACTGGCATTACTAAATTTTTGAATGTAGAGTACATTGTCCCACCATGTCTATGTGCGAAGTGTACTTGATGAATATCAAGCTAATCTTAGCTTGATATCCCATGTGCGACAAGGGAGTTTGCTGGTGAATTGAAAACTTATTTCCTACCCAGGTGTGACACCTAGATGTCATGCATTGAATCTAATAAAACATTCATTTATTATGGAATTGGGTAGCGGAATAGTCTCCCATTGATCCCAATAGTCCCTTTTAAGATCAAAGTGGTCAGGGTGGCATGAGAATTGGCCAGCCTATTATTTTCCCTCATGAAGTGGTGAAATGAAAATTGAGGTATATCTTTTACACCATGTCTTAGTTTTTTGATGATATATTGCTCAATTGAGAATCCCTTCGTAGGGTCCCTTTGATCGGGATTCTTATAATGTTCGTGGAGTCTCCTAAAATAACGAGGTGTTCTATATGGTTCTCCTTGACTAGTTGGACACCTTGGAAGAGGGCATATTCTTCCAATTGATTATTGGTGGCAATGCCTAAACTCCATGCAAAACTTATCTCTATGTTTCCCCTGAGGTCAAGAATGACCCCTCCCGCACCTACCACCGCGAGGTTACCCTTTGAAGCTCCATTGAAACAAACAATGTCAGTTTGTTGAGAATCTATCCACTGCTGGAATTCTGAGGGGGGAATGTGAAGCTGCTAGATTGATTTAAGCCAAGAGTGAGGTTGAATCTTGTAATCTAGATGGAATTTGTCAAACCACAATTGTTCTTGTTGATCCAATCTCTGAGGGGAATGAAGCTTAATTCGATGGGAATTGAAGTATTCCATGGCTTGGGCTTTGAATTGAGCTATTACTCTGTTGGCTCTCACTTCCTTGTCCTTGAACACACTTATGTTTCTTACCAACCAAATCTGCTAGCATATGTATTTTAGGAGAGCAACCTAGAGATGTATGGGAATGGATTTATTCTTAAAAGAGCCCTAATATTGACTATTCCAATTACCTAGGAGGATCTTAATTGAATATGGCCATCGAACCCTGCATGAGATTTCCTGAAGTAAAGCTTGCCAAATTTCTTTAACAATACTACCTTCTAAAAACATGTGCTTGATGAATTCATTGTTCTCCTTCCATAGGGCACAATGTGAGGGACCTACAATATCCCTTTTACTAAGGTTCTCACTGGTGAGAATTTTTCCATGAGCTAAAGTCCAACAAAATATATTTATTTTAGGGGGGGGGCATGTTAAGTACCTATATAGATATGCAAATATACTTCAAAAATAACCAAGAATCTCAATAAGAATAATCCAAACCATTCACCAAATGTTGAATACAAGAAAGTAGACAAAACCCTTGAGGTAGGGTAACACCATATATTAATCCTTAGGGAAGGATAAAACTCAAGTAATCATTGCTTGTACAATAACAATATACTTCGCCATGCTCCAATACATTGCTTACACTTCTTTATATAGCATTCTCTATCTTCTAGGAACATTCTAGAGAAGGAATATTCTAGAAAGCCTATTTATTAAATCTAACTACCATAATGGTGTTGGATATGTGTTATATTCTTTGCACGACTAGAATATTTATTAAATCTTTGTGTTGGATATTTATTAAATCTAACTACCATGATGGTGTTTTCGTGTCCATTTTTGGGTGGTCCTCAATTTTTGTGTCCAATTTTGGGCGGTCCTCAATTTTTGTGTCCATTTTTGGGTGGTCCTCAATTTTNTTTGAAAAAGAAACCTACAGGATGGTTCGAAGAAAAATGGTGTTGCTGAAGGGAGTTCGGATTGGAACTCTGTATAAGATGCAAAGAAGCACTATTAGTAATGGGTGTAATAGTTCCATTGTTCCTGATATTGGAGAAGAAGAAGAAAAAACTCCTACAATATCTGGAGAAAAGGTTATGCTATGGCATCAAAGATTGGGGCATATCAGAGAGAAGGGGCTTCGACTACTACACAGTAAAGGTATGGTTGAATGTATGTCTAACTGCTCTCTGAATTTTGATTTCTGTGAACATTGTGTATATGGGAAGCATACTCGGGTAAGATTCACCTCTGGTGCAATGAGGGCAGAAGGAATTTTACAGCTAGTGCACAAAGATGTGTTTCTACCTGCGTCAGCTCCATCATTGGGAAAATCTGTGTACTATGTCTCATTTATAGATGACTTCTTGAGGAATACTTGGACATATTTCCTCAGGAAGAAATCTGAAGTCTTTGATAGGTTTAAAGAGTTTAAGGCTCTTGTTGAGAATCAAACAGAGAAAAGAATTAAGGTGTCGAGGACAGATAATGGCAGAGAGTTTTGTGGGACTGAATTTGAATAGTTTTGTAAGAAATGCGGTATAGAAAGGCAGAAGACTACTCCATATACATCTCAAAAAAATGGAGTTGCAGAAAGGATGAACAAAATGTTGAAGGAAAAAGCAAGGTGCATGCTTAGTGATGTCGGGTTAGGGAAAGAATTATGGGCAGAGGCAGTGGGCTACATGTTACCTTGTCAACAGATCACCCTCATCAACATTGGATGAAAAGACTCCACAAGAGGTATGGACTGGTAAGAAACCTTCTCTCACACATCTCAAGGTATTTGGTTGTGAGGCCTATGTTTGTGTTCCAAAGGAAAACAAGAATAAACTAGATAAGAAGACGAACACGTGTATCTTTATTGGGTATAAAGATGGTCTCAAAGGTTAAGCTTTGGAACCTAGAAACTAAGAAGGTTGTGTATAACCGAGATGTGGTATTTAAATAAATAAAGGATGTTGTTAAACATGAATTCCTACAAAGTAAGGAAGAACCAGAGAAAATAGAGTTTGAGACAAAGGATGATGAATCCGACTCTACAGAAGAACATGAATAATAAGAAGAAGATCTTCATACTCTAGTATTGAGGAGATTGATGTGAGAAAAAAGGATACTAGAAAGGTATACTCCATCTAATTTCCATTCAATTTTTTCTTTGTCTATTATTGATGATGATCCCAGAACTGTTAGGGAGGCAGTGGATTTAGAGGATGGAAAACTCTGGAAAAAGGCCACAGTTGAAGAAATGACAACCTTGGATAGTAATGAGGCTTGGGATCTAGTGGAGTTTCCAAATGGAAGAAATACCATTGGCGACAAATGGGTATTTAAAAAGAAGTTGAATGCAGAAGGAAAAGTGGAGAAATACAAAGCTTAGTTAGTAGCAAAGGGTTATTCCCAGGTTGAGGGAATTGATTTTGGCGAGATTTTTTCTCTGGTTGCCAAGTTAACTTCTGTTAGATTTCTGTTATATGTTGTTGTTGCATTTGATTTTGAAGTAGAATATATGGATGTGAAGACAACATTTGTACATGGGGATATGGAAGAAGAAATCTGTATCAAGCAACCATAAGGCTTTGTTGTGAAGGGAAAAAAGGAGCTGGTATGCAAGCTGAAAAAGTCCATGTATGGTTTAAAACAATCACCAAGGATGTGGTATCAAAATTTTGATACTTATATGCTCGGACTTGGCTTCACAAGAAGCAAGGAGGATCACTATTAAATTAATTGGTGATCATTTGATTTATTTGGTCTTGTATGTGAATGACATGTTGTTAATAGGAAACAAAAAGGAGATTATCCAAGATGTGAAAACTCAGTTGTCCTCTAAATTTGACATGAAGGATCTTGATGTTGCAAATTTCGTTTTGGGCATGGAAATTAAAAGAGATACAAAAAACATGAAACTTTGGTTAAATCAAAGAAAATATGTGGAGACAATGTTGCAGAGGTTTAATATGCAGGAATGTAAACCAGTCAGGGTCCCTATTCATGTAGGTGTAAAGTTATCTGCAGATCAGTGTCCCAAGACATAGGAAAAGTAGGAGGACATGTATCATGTTCCATATGTGAGTGTGGTTGGCAGTTTGATGTATGCAATGGTCAATACTAGACCAGACATTGCACATGTAGTGGGATTTTTGAGTAGGTATATGTCAAAAACAAGAAAGGAGCATTGGACAACAATAAAGAGGGTTTTTAGGTATTTGCATGGAACTACTAGTTATGGATTGCGCTACCAAGGAAGACTAGGTTTGGATAGAGTGTTGGACATACATGGCTTTGTGGATGCAGATTGGGCTAGAGATATGGATCGTAGAATATCTACAAGCGGGTATGTGTTTAATTTATTTGGAGGAGCAGTCATTTTGATGAGCAAAAGACAATTTGTAGTGACACTTTCAACTATAGAAGTTGAATACATTGCAACCACTCATGCAAGCAAGGAAGCAGTATGGTTACAAATATTGTGTTCAAGTACTAGGTTGGTACAACAAGTTGTAAGGATAGAATGTGACAGTCAGAGTGCAATTTTTCTAGCGAAGAACCCAACTTATCATTCAAAGACAAAGCATATTGATGTTCAATATCACTTTGTGAGAGACACGGTTGAAGATAAGAAGGTGTTGCTGATGAAGGTGGACACTTTGAAGAATGTTGTAAATTCATTAACAAAATCTGTGAGAACCGAGAAGTTCTCTTGGTGTAGAGGATATATGGTCATTGTTGATTATGTAACCCTGTAACCCCCTGTATGCAAAGAAAACAACAAGTGGGGGAATGTTGGATATGTGTTATATTCTTTGCATGACTAGAACTAGTGTCCATTTTTGGGTGGTCCTCAATTTTTGTGTCCATTTTGGGTGGTTTTTTGGCATATGTTTTTTCACCGATGGTTTTCTATTTTCGGTTAAGGAATTAGGATTGTTGACTAATCTAGGTCATTATATTAGGCTTTTGGGTGTCATTGGCTCTTATATGTATATTGTATTGCACACAATGTATGATATGAATGAATATAGAATATGCTGGTTTTCGCGGTTTGGGTTTCCAGGGGAAAAATCTCTATGTAATCTGTGTATTTTCCATTGTATGTTTTATGTTCTTTTATTGAAAATCAGTTTGTAGTAAAATATTGTACAAGGTCAAAATCTACAAATGGATCTTATTTAATAATATAGTGGACCTAGTCAACCTTAAATTGAATATACATAATCACATTTCTATTGGGTGCCTCCATAGGTAACCCATAGTACCTCCCTAGGTATACTACAAACCATATTGATGCCAAACATTGTTCCAAAGGGGTGATTTATCCAGGAGAACATATTGTTACAGGAGGGAATCATATCCCTTGCCAACTGAGAAGCCTTGATCCCCCCACGCCCTCTCGTCTTAAGCCTCCAGATACTGAGGAGACAAGCCCTGCAGAGAGAAAATCAACTTTGTAGCATGATCGCGGATATCTGCAATGGGATTTCCCAAGTTCCAACCCAACCATATTCTCGAAGAATCCCAGTAAGAGATGTCAAATAGGGTGAATTTCTACAGACGTGCAAGCCATTCTTTGATTAGATTCATGGAGTCATCTTGGGATAGGGGCAGTCTACTCAAGATGTTGTCTTCCCATATTTTAATGTGCTTGCCATTGCTAAGGATCCATGTGAAATTACTTTTTAGGAGGGGTAGTGATGCCTGCAGAAGCTTTCAAATTGGGGAACCTTTGGGATGTGGGAGAGGGTTTTCTAGGCCTTTTAGATGGTCCTTTTGGAAATATTTAAATATGAGATCTTTCTTCCACTAATAAAATTATTTTGATATCATTCTCCAAATAATTTTGGATCCGAGAGCCAAGTTGGCCAAAAATGGATCCTTCACTTGTAGACCTCCATGAACTTTGAGAGTCCTCACCACTTGCCAATTGAACATATGTAATCGCTTCTTGTTATATTTTCCCCCTTCCCAACAATTGTTTTTGATCTCTTTAGTTACTTCTCTTGATACCCATCGGAGTTAGCATAGAGGAGTATTGAAAGATGGGAAGAGATGAGAGGACCGCTTTCATTAGAATTAGCTTTCCTGCCAAATTTAGCCATTGTGCCCCCCACAGAGAGGATTTTTCCTGGATCTTTGAGAGGATTACTGACTAGTTAGCCATTGAAAGAGACATGTGGGAATCCGAATATATTTGAAGGATCTCTAATTCGTCACTAAAGATAATTTGAGAGTTATTGCAATGACAACAAGAGAGCGATCACTCGTGTTCTAGGCATAGAGAAAACATTTGTTATTATTAACTGACCCTCCAAATACCAGAAGAAATTGATCCAGAATATTTTTGAACTGCCCTACCATGATAGAAGAAGCTCCCCCAAGCAAGAGAATATCATTAGTGAACTAAGAATGATTTATTGTTTTGACTATTGGGTCCTGGTATGTTCTTGTTCCTTCTTTTATGGTCCAACCTTCTCCCCTGTGCCTTGACCATTAGGATATAGAGGAGGGGGGACATCGGAAATCCTTGTTTGAGTCCCTTGGTGGCCTTGAAAAAACTTTTGGAGCATCAATTTAACATTGGTGTTATCTAGGGATTGTTGATGCATGCTTCAATCCAGTGAATGAAAGAAGAGTTAAGGCCAAATTTGTTCGCATGTTTTATAGGAAGCATGTGCTTGTCATTGATGGCAAGAACATCAACGATGATGGAAAATAGGAAAAGAATAAGCTCATGAGGATAATTTAACAATATGCAGAGATCAAAGCTCAGAAGGGAAAGTGCAGTACATAAACGTGATCAGGATGAAATCCTTGATTGTGGATTTGCTTCAAGAGTCTTCATGACCGTCGGGTTGATTTAAGTGGAAGGACAAGATAAGAAAGGGCTGAGATCTGAGATATCGATCACTTGAATTTCCGTCAGCCGTTGGATTGAAATAAATGGAAGGATAGAATAAGAAAAGATGGAGAGTCGTTGGATTTAATCTAAAGCAAAGTTGCATCGTAGACAGATCGAGTCGTTGATCTAAGATCTTGATCAAACGAACATCATTCGTTTCGGGTCTAAATATGTGAAGAGGTTACGCTTCGAAAAAATATCACTTTAAGATTTTTTTAGTTTGAGATTTGAAATCTCCAAATTCTGGAGAGCCGGAGAGCTGGAGTAAGTTTAAACTGTCGGATCCAGAGGGATATGTGGTGATAGATTGTGAGCTCCGGAGAAATCACTTCGAGAGTTTCAGTTTGAGATTTGAAATTCCCGAGGCTCGGAGAGCCGAAATAAATTCTCGATCGTCGGATAATCCGAAGTAAATCTCAGTCGTCAGATCGTCTAGAGTAAATATCAAGTGTCGGATCGTTCGAAGTGGATCTGCGTCGTCTGATCCAGAAGAGATGTGGCATAAATCTGTGGACTCCGGGTAAAGACCCGAAGTAAGCCTCAACTGTCTGATTCAAGGACATGTGGCAGACGACGTC
This sequence comes from Picea glauca, assembly GCA_000966675.3. Lineage (NCBI taxonomy): Eukaryota > Viridiplantae > Streptophyta > Pinopsida > Pinales > Pinaceae > Picea > Picea glauca. The sequence continues at coordinate 2,453 of JZKD02S0892429.1, read as the reverse complement.
GACAAGGACATGTGGCAGACCATGTCAGCAAGGACATGTGGCAGACCATGTCAGCAAGGACATGTGGTAGACCACGTCAGCAAGGACATGTGGCAGACCACATCAACGAGTAACACGTGGCAACCACTCGGTCTGTGCCAGGTCAATAGGTGACATGTGTAATGTTACGTGACTCTGGGAGATTTACTTCAGGAGTTTCACCACCAACAAATGACAAAAGCTCCGAAGTCCTAAAGTGAACAAGGACCATTGATTTGAGGAGGACACATGGCAGGAATTTGTGGACTCTGGCTAAAAGCATTTTGGGAGAGCGTGAAGGTCGAGAATTGAAATTGTCGAAGCCTGGAGTAGCGAAGGAGATCTCGATCGTTGAATCGAGTAAAGGGCCGCAAAACCGTTGATTTGGTTGAAAGGTCAAATTCCTGAAGTAGAAGCTGAGCCATCGATTGAGAAGGACAGGTGTCCGTGGATCATCGACTCTAGAAGATTGACGTACAGAGGAAAGTAGGGTTTGAGATTTGAAACTCCTGGAGCCCGGATCACGAAGTAAATCATAGCCATTGATTTAGGAAGGTTAGATCTGATCTGCATAACTTGAAAGGATAGATCTAAACTGTCAGTTCAGGAGCACTGTCAAGATCATGAGATCAATGGTCTCGTCGCATTGCAGGGATTGAAGGTGCATGAATTTTAAAATGTTGAAGGCGAGCCGCAATCGAAACCATGGTTTTGGAGAAATCATACGTGGAGCTCTGTAGTGAATTGCAGGGTGAAAATCAGATTGATCTCAAACCACCTTTGGCCGCACCCACAATCGCATGGTCACATGATATCATCACTCAAGGTCACATCAACGGAAGATAGGGGAAGGAGATAGTGCTACTAGGCTCCACATTGGAGGTTACGCATTGAAAAATCAAAAAGCATCTGCATGAATAATCGAACAACGTTGATAAAATGGAATCTGATCGAAGGGTTGTTGTTTCATCTTGTGATTTATTGATCAGTTACGATTCAGTTACCCTAATTGAATCATTGTTCTTGAGCGATTGAATCATTGTTCCTGAGCGTTGGAATCATGATTCCCGAGTGTTTTTGAGATTCTCGACTTGAGCATTGGAGATGTGGAATGTCACAGATGATGAGAGCATGAATAAAAGAAAAATGTCGTGACAAAGAGAGGTTGTTATTTCTCTGTAAAAAGTAGTCGAATTGTAAGAAATGAATATCACAGCATGAACTGAGGGAGAAAATGCAGAGATGAAGAACATAAGATGGAAAAAGTAGAAATGGTGAAAATGACAGACTGTATGAGAACTTAAGCGCAAGAATATGCAATCGAGAAGACACTGATGCAGGAAGAGCAGAGCAGTGTAGCAGAACAATGATGAGACTGGTAAGCCATTGATAAATACTGTATCACTGTAATAAATTTAAGCAAGAAAAGATTTATATTCAAGGGTGGTAAGGTGGTGCTAGGGAGGATTGTTGTCCTAAGAGTTTCAAGTGGGTGCTTGAACACATGGAGTTGTAGCTTCCATCCAGTTGCAGCCAGAAAAACCAGGGTGGTAGGGTGGTGCTAGGGAGGATTGTTGTCCTCAGAGTTTCAAGTGGGTGATTGAACATAGGGAGTTGTAGCTTCCATTTGGTTACAGCCAGAAAAACCAGGGTGGTAGGGTGGTGCTAGAGAGGACCGTTTTCCTTAGAGTTGCAAGTGGGTGCTTGAACACATGGAGTTGTAGCTTCCATTTGGTTTCATCCAGAAAAACCAGGGTGGTAGGGTGGTGCAAGGGAGAACTATTGTTCTCTGTTATACAGGTTGGTGCATGTGTGACAAGAAATTGGTGCTTCCATCCAGTTGGTGTTGGAACACTCAGGGAGTTGGTGCTTCCTTCTAGTGGGTGCTAGAGAAAACAGAGAGTTGGTGCTCTCAGCAAGTTGCAGCTTGTAAAATAGAGGTGGTAGCCTCACATTGAGTTGGTGCTCAAAGATAGATGATGTACAGAACATAAAAAGACTGCCTATCATTCAAATAAGAAGAGGTTTTCTCCCTTTATGGGTTTCCTCATGAATGGTTGTCTCTGTATATATTATATGTGTGATTGTTGTTTACTATTTCTGTTGTTCATGACTTGCATAATCTTGATTATCACTTGGAGAAGATTAATAATATTTTAATAGGCATAAAATTGTTTAAGCATAGTTACAACTGATTCACCCCCCCCCTCTCAGTTGTCTTAGTAATTTCAACAATTGGTATCAGAGCGGGTTCCTTTTAGCTAAAGGTAGATCAGTAAGATTAAACATGAAAAGTCATGAAGGAACTTCAACCAATAAGCCTCCTCTGTTTGTTGGAACAAATTTTGCTTTCTGGAAGGTTAGAATGAGAACATACATTATGGCCTTAGGTGTTGATGTTTGGGATGTTGTAGAGACTGGATATACAAAACCTG
>JZKD02S0892428.1:200090-221073 GCA_000966675.3 Picea glauca | reverse complement strand
AACAAATGATAAAGGAGTTCACCCCTCTCTTGGGCTACATCTCCTGGTCCAGCTTCCAATGGATCATTTGTATTATTTTCTCAAAGTTCTCAAAATGTGCTTTACAATGCTCAAACTGCCAAATAGACTGCTCCAATGGCTTCAGAATGTCCAAAAACCCCTAGCTGGGATTTTTCGTCACCTCGTTTGGCCAAAAATTGAAGAAGATAGGCTTCCTGGAAGTCTCCCCTTCAAGCTTGTTGTCTCTGCATATACAAAATGCACCTTTCATGGCTCAACCTAGCACACACACTTATTTAAGCGTAAAAACCTAGCACCGGATGCAACCGCACAAATGGTGTGAACTATAGGATGGTTATGGGCGCGCCTAGCCCCTAACCGCCTAGGCCATGGTCGTGTCACCCATGTGTCCATGCACAAATGCAAACGGGGCTTCGTCCCAAGGTGAATAGATAATGGACAAGTGGCGGACGTTGGTTATACAACTGTTTGAACCAATACACAACCGTGTGTGTGCCCCCACAGCATAACCAAAGGTCATATGCTATGGCACATACGACCAGGGCTGGGCTCTGTTTTGAAATACATATCTGCACACATTTTTTTAAACCATCGGTCACATATATATAATGCTGAAACTGCGGGCTGGGGCTAAGCCCCAACCCAGACCCCCGCGCCAACATAACACAATTCAAACTCAAATATATTTTAAATCATATATATAACAAGGTTCATATGGTGGCACGCCGGTTAGCGGCCCTTCCGAAGTCGCTTCCCCTGCCCGGAGGTCGCGGGGTCGAGTTCTGCCAGTTGCAAAGCTTTTAAACCAACAAACAAGTGACACATGGCGACCTTTGATTGGGCCATGTGTCGCCTTCTCATTCGCTGCCAACAAAACACGTCATATGCCAGCTGTCCAATAATTGTTTGCCACATCAACGTATGGTCTTCCACGTCATCTGTATGGTCTGCCACGTCATCGTCCATACGGACTGTACAGTCAGCATCCCTTTTTTTGTCTGTTTGCCATTTTGAACAGAACGCGATATCTCTCGCTCCCGATGTGCGTTTGAACCCAAACAAGTTGTGTTAGGTTTGCAACGACGAGGCCTACGCTCTCGTCCGATTTGAAGTGATTCCGAGCACTTTGAATTTTTGAGCAAAATTTGATCCCCTGATCAACCCGCGTATACGTGATTGTCCAAACTGGCAGGTGCGTGTATGTACATGACTGTGGTAACTACATAGCACATATATACCCCATAAATATAAAAAATAGAACAAAAGAGGCAACATAAATGGCTTAAATGATTATAAATTACTAATATAATTATCAAGAACTAGTCTGAGAAAAAATAAAAGCAAATAAACCGAGCAAACATAAAAACAAAGCCCAAAACAAACCCACTAGGGAAGGATCCCCAGTATGGTCACCCGTTCTTCTTTCGGGGAAAACTCCCCTATAGTAGTGGGATTACTATAGTCTACCAATGACCATACAAGAAACAAAATCCATAAATAATACTTAATACAAATATTATAATCGAATTCAAAGGAAATAACTAACTATTGGGAGAAAGAGAAAGATTAACTTACCAGGAGTCCAATGGTTAATGTTGTTCCTGATTGTCAGAGCTTCTTTGCTCTTTTCCGATTGTTCCTCTCCAACCCACAAGAACCTTAAACAATAAGACCTATACAGAGAGGTATTTATACTAATAACTACATGTTAGTCCTGTGAAAAATGATGGAAATATAAAAGCAATTAGTATTCTATGAAGCAGATATAAAAGAATTGTCGATTTAAACAATACCAAAACAATAGACTTCGAAGGAATGAGTTTCTATATTATTGATGAACAAAAATTGGGTAGTTACAAATTTTACCTATCCGATGTGACTCTGCCCTGTCAAAAGAGATATTGGATTCCTCCACCCGAATCCTACTGTAAGTATTGGATTTGACTCTTAATTCACCACGGACCCAAAGAGAATATATGGGATACTCTTGGTCAAATAGGTTGGTGATCATAAGGAGGCTGGAAACAAGGGTTTCAAGGTCAAAAAACCAGCAACAACAGGGATATCTATGGGCTTTAAGACTCAACGAGTATAGCCAAATAGGTCTTTTCTTTAGGTGTGCAAGGAATCATTACCTTTCTCCTTGAGGAAAATGCTCCTTTCATGTGGTCTATAGTTGGTTAGAGATGGTTGAGTATGGGTAAAAGGAGTTAGACAACTAACCAAACCCATAAATCAACATTTAATTAGGAATAACTATATATTTTTTTCATTTATTAGCATGTATGTGAATTTCCCTTGAGTATCTTCCGTATACACGGGTTGCATAATTGTGAGGGAGCGTACATCCTCCAAAAAAAATAAAATTAGAAGGACTCAAGGAGGTATGGGGAAGAGTTGTCTGTAAGCGGGATAGGGATTAGGCCAACAAGAGCATGAATGCTTCAATGGTGGAAATGGACATTGTAAGAGTAGTAATCTTATGAAAGGGAATCATTCTTGTTTTTATTCCAAGGATTGCCACTTTTTGGCATCATTGTTGAGGAGGTGATAAAGACTAGACACCATTTTCATTCTTTCTTTTCGAAAAAAAAATAAAGAAAAAGGAAAAATAGTGTTTATGACTACATTTTATCATCATATATAAGAAAAGAAAAAAAATCAATTTCCATTTCCTTTGTTGTAAATGTTTCTAGATGAATGACTCAACCTAGGGATAAAACTAGAAAATTTCTACCTAAATCCCCCACCATAGAAACAGGTCCTAGAAATAAAAAAACATCAACAATTTGTTGTGAGACACTTTTTCTACAAGCACATGAAATTTTTAAGGATTTTTCAAAAGAAGGAGCAAGGAACTTTGAGAATATCTCATAGGGAGACCAATCCTCATCTCATCATACTGTGGTTGATGGTGAATAGCAAGCAGAAGTATTCGAGAAACCAATGGAGAAACAAAAATTAAAAGCATTAATCCCTCTACCCTACCTCACTTCCATGGCCTCATCTCATAACATCCTGATACCTTTTTTTTTGAGGTTACAATTGTGGGTAGGATCTATGACTACACCTCAGATGAGAAAAATCTCAATCTCTTTCCTTCTTCCCTGAAGGACTTAACTTTGAGATGGTTCATGAGCTTGGAAGGAAATAGTATTAAAAGTTGGGATCAAATGAAGCACACCTTTAGTAACAAGTATAGGGACTATTGCAAAGCAATAGATACAAGAGATGAAATCTTTTGGATGAACCAAAGAGAAAATAAATCCTTGGAATACTTCGAGCAAATATTTCAACTTATTTACAAGAGATCCCACAATTGTACTCTAGATGAATACTCACTAAAACTTGTCTTTCTTAGAGGAGTAAGGTAATAACTTATGGAAACACTAATCTCCTAGCAAATGGATATATCTTCTATATGGATTATGGAGACATCAAGAAAATGTTTAAAAGCCTTTAGATCCTCTAGAAATAAATGTAGAAGTGGTATAGGAATGGTAACACAATCTTCTAACCCTTAAACACTTATTAAGAATGATATAGGAGGATTATTAGAAGATATGAAGAATGACATTTTGCATTCACTAGTTATGCATATGGATACCTTTTAGGTCAAGAAGAAATAGGAATAAGCGGAAAAGGAACTAACTATATTTTGTCCTAAATGCACCAAAAGGCATCCTAGGAATGAGTTCCCACTCAAAAAATTAGAGGTATGTGAAATTTGTGAATAACCTTGTGCAACTAAAAAATGTCCTTCTTTGTCGGGTTTAAAAGTTACATATCAAGGAGCAGAGGAAATTATGGAGTCTGTATGTTTCATCAACCAAAGAAGACTAGGAGCACCAAGACCCTTCCAACAAGGTATGGACTATAATCCCCCTCGGTGTTTTGGTGGATATCATGCACAAATTCCTTCTCAACCTTGGTATCAACCTAACCAACCTCCTTGGACAATGTAAAATCAATGTCAATACCCAAGCCATCATGTTCCTTCTCCTTATCAACCATTTCAATACCAATATCTAGTGCAAAACCCTCAATGGACTATCCCTCCACAAGGATGGAGACCCCAAAATTTTCAACAACCAACATTGATTCCCCCTCCTCAAACAAACAACACTCCATGAAACATTGCTCCTCCAAATAAACCTCAACTGCTTGCTTAATATGCCCCTAATCCAAACAATAAGCAGGTCCAGCCTATATATAATAATGAGGCCAGCTATCAAACCTACTCATATGTTCAAGAAATCAACCTTAGATTAAGAAAGGTACTACAAGATCCTCTCATTCCCAAGCCCATAAAATATTTATAAACTAAAAAAGAGGATACACTTTTATGACAACCTACCCTTCCACAAGCTCCACCTTATCTTGAAAGGTTGAACATTAAGAAAACCTACACACCTAAAGAATGTGAACTCTTAGGAGTAAGTAAGAGATTATGTGGTAAAATACCCCTCCTTCAAGCTATCAAGTATGTTCCTATCTATGACAAGTTTATCAAAGAGGAATGTATGAATAATCCCGGAAGGAAGAGAAAATATACCCCTACAATCAATGTCATTGGACAATTAGAAGATCTCATTCTTGGGAGGATAGTTGTTCCTAAGTATTTGGATCCCAATATCCCTATAGTGAATGTACACATTAACAAAAACTTGATCCAAAATACCTTGATAGATTTAGGGGTAACAATAAATGTCACGACTAAAGATACAATGTTGAGACTAAACATCTAGGGGTCCTTAATACATACATATATTTTTCTTCAACTTGTAGATATGTCTACAGTAAAACTTGAGGGGATGCCAGAAGACATAATAGTATCCATTGATTCTTGGGAGTATCCCAATAATTTATTATTTATCCAACCCAAGTCCACATTCATTGGATATCCTCTCATGTTGGAAATACCTTGGTTGGCCATAGTAGATGCATACATCAACTATAGAGTAGTAAACATGACCATTACTAATTATTAGTCACAAAAACAAATTGTTATTTACCCCCCTGCTCAACCATTGATGACATAAAATTTTCCAATGTGGGTAGAATAATATGAAGAGGACCTAACTTGGACCTATGTGTATTCCATTTTCACCATAAACACAGTCCCAACTAGAATTCAAGTTGATGAAGACACCTTCATCTCAATTCTTTCAAAATAAATACCCTATTGATGTGAGGATAGAAGGAATAAATGATGAAGAAAAACCTGAACCATGTACTCATCAAGAAATGGAATCATGGAAAAAACTCTTTATAGATGAAGTTGATAATTCTATTGTTAAAATTGTTTAAATCGTCCCGTCTAAAACACTGAACTCACTTATGAACAAGATTATAAATTGTTGGTTTTTCTCTAGAAACACATTCTATACTTTTGATAGGACTAGAGGGAAATGAATGGAATCCACCCTTCCATTATCACCCTTCACATATACATTAAAGAAGACTATAAACCATCTAGACAACCTCATAGAGGAATCAATCCTACATTAAAATGCATTGTCAAGCAAGAATTGTAAGAAGTTCTAAATGTTCGATTTATTTATCCATTTTATGATAGTGAGTTGGTTTCAACCTTAGTCATAGTCCCAAAGAAGAATGGATAATGGATAATATGTGTGGACTACATGGAGATGAATAAATCCACTAAGAAGGATCATTTTCCCTTGCCTTTTGTTGACCAAGCCCTAGATGTTTTAGTAGCGAAAGAGTATTTTTCATTTATTAGTGGGTATAATCATATACAAATTTGTCGTGAAGACCAAAATAAAACTAAATTTACCTTCCCCTGGGGTACCTTTTCCTACAAGGTCCTTTCATTTGGTCTATGCATTGTTCCAACTACTTTCCAAAGGGTTGTACTCAACATTTTTTCAGATCTCATCCATGACACAGTAAATATCTACATGGATGACTTCACACCCTATGGAACTCTTTTGAAGAACCATTAACCAATCTTGATAAAGTTCTCCAAATATGTGAAGAAATTAGCCTCTCCCTTAGCCATGAAAAGTGCAATATGCTTATGAATGAGGGGGTTGTTATAGGACACCACTTGTCTTCCAAAGGGGTTGAGTTATACCAAAACAAGGTAAACATAATAAAACATTCTCCTACCCCTCTAAAACAAAAGGGTGTCAAAATATTCCTCGGATATGAAGGTTACTACTGTAGGTTCGTTAAGGATTTTAGCAATCTAGCCTCTCCTATGTTTTCCTTGTTGTCTAAAGACATAGATTCTTGTTGGACACAAGAATGTCAAAAGGAATTTGAAAGTATCAAAGAAAAACTCATCACAACCTATGTTCTCCAAGGTCCCAAATGGAATATTCCCTTCCATATTCATACTGATGTTTTATACAAAGAAATAGGGGCAATTTTGGGTCAAAATGAAGATAAGAATCCCTATGTAATTTATTTTGTTAGAAAAAATGTATCTAGTGCATAGCTAAACTACACAATTACTGAAAAATAATTTCTTGCAGTGGTTTATGCTCTCAACAAATTTAAGCATTATGTCACTGGATATCAAGTTTTTATACACACAGATCATTCTACTATTAAGTATTTAATGAACAAACCTTATATTAATGGGAGAAAAATTATATGGATTTGTTGTTACAACAAGTTGATCTAACCATTTTTTACAAGCTGGGAAGGAAAAATGTTGTTGCAGATTTTTTATCAAGATTAACAACTCTTGTAGATCAAGACATGGTAGATGATCATTTTCCAGATGAGAACATTTTTGCAATTTCAATACAAACCACCTAGTTTGTTGACATAGCCAACTACTTGACAACAGAGAATTTTCCTCAACATTTCAGCAAACAAGGGGGTTTGTATCAAAGAGGACATCCTACAAGATATTATAGGTTGGTGACTATTATCCTACCCTACATAGGGATTCTCAATAGTACACATTTCACTATGATGAGTTTCAAAGTATGAGAACACCAAGATAAATGAAACACCCTTTTAGACCCGGGTATTATTAGAACCTTTTGATAAGTGGGGCTTGGATTTTATGGGGCCTATTGAACCCTCTTTCGAAAAAAAGAAGTAAATCCTATTATGCACATATTACTTGACCAAATGGGCTCAATTGAAAGAAATGAAGGTAGCTACAAAAAAAAGGTGGTTTAATTCCTACAGGAAAACATATTCTCAAGACTTGGATTCCCAAATGATATAGTCACAGATCAAGGGGCTTAGTTCACCTCTAGGCCCATAGAAAAAATCATGCAACAACGCCACATTCACCATGGGAATTCCACTCCTTATCACCCAAAAGAAAATAGACAAGAAGAAGTGACTAATAGGGAGTTGGAGAATGTCCTCACCAAGACAATCAGTATGAACAAGAAGGATTGGAAAAGAAAAATTATAGAAGTATGGGAAGATAATACCACATGGAATACTACCATAGGGTCTTACCCTCTATGAGCTAGTATATGGAAAGAAGGCCATATTTCCCATTGAATTTGAATTTACCACTTTAAGGATAGAATCTAAACTCAATATGGACCTTTCATCAGCACAACAAGAAAGGTTGCAACAACTAAATGCATTATATGAGTATGGGATGCAAGAACTCTTCCATACTAAGGTATTCCATATGCAAACAAAGATCTTGCATGATACGAACATTAATCCTGGAAATTTTAAATAAGGATACTATGAAATATTATTGGAATTCATATTCAAAGACTTCAAAGGGAAATTAATGAAAATATGGATAGGACCATACATCATTGAAAATGGCATGACAATGACTCGGTCCAAATCAGGACCATAGATGAAGAAAATATTCCACTACTGGTGAATGGCCTTGACTCGGGAATATTTTACAAATACAATGAAAGGACAAAATTTTGATGTGATTGAAATCATATATTCTCCCAATCCATCCAAACACAAGAGAGAGAGAGAGAGAGAGAGAGAGAGAGAGAGAGAGAGAGAGAGAGAGAGAGAGAATAAAATACCTAGGTGTAAACCTCACGGAGGCATCTAGGAAAAATATTTGGTCGAAAAACCTTATATGCATGTTGAGGCAAGGCAATGGTGAAAACCATAAATGCAACATATATATATATATATATAGGTATCCAAACCCACCAAAAGATCGTTCAAGACTTCAATCACCTCCACAAAGGAAGATAAAGGAAAAGCATTGTAAGGATATCCAAGCAAAACAAGAAGCGCATATGAGGTATGCAACAATTTGTTTTCTATTTTACAAGAATACACTCCTTTAGTTAATCATCACCAGGAATATTCATATTTGATGCTACAAGATTGAAGAACAATCTCATATCTACTACCACCCTACGAAACAAGTCAACATATCATCAAAATTTTCAAATAAACCAAATTTCTACATTCATTGCAATCCACCTATTCACATTTTCACATTTCATTTATTCCACTTTACATTATACACCATCATAACCCCACATCCACTTCATGCCAATTTATATACCCTCCAACATCTTTAAAACACCAATCAGGAGCAACACATAGTCATCTACATGCTTTTACATGAAAATCTATAGCCAGCAAGTTTTCTACAAGAACCTATAAAAAAACTACAACAAGCATTTTATTTAATAAAAATCATTTCTCTCTTCCAAAAAATGCTTCATTATGATCATGGTAATCTAAAAAACTAAAGAAACAAGATCACAAATCATCTACATGATACTCTTCTCATCTAAAGGATCCCATGTAGCTTCCCAAGGAAACCTACAAAAAATATAAATGATGATAATCAACATAAAAAAGGTGACTACAATTGATTACATCAACATAATACAACTCCAATCATATGAAAACTAAGGTACTCTCACATTCATTCTCACATTACTCATTTTATAATTTTCAAGGTTACACAAAATATATTTTTCATGGTCAAAATCAACTTAAACATGCAAAACAACAAAATTGAGGTGGGCCTCGATCTACACATGGGGGGAGGTGGAATTTCATGACATAAGGGCATAAGGTGATTACTATGAATGGTAGTAGTCAGCATAAGAAAAATCGGAGGTTAAATTACAATGATATTGCAAGTATCACATCACTTGGAGCACCAAATTCCAAACTCAAAGTGACTAGCTACCACCCTCGACAATCACTCTTCATTACTTTACTCATACAATCAGCTAAAGCTTAGTCTAAAGCTCAACATGAAAATCTATATTTGAGCATGCAAACAACATATAGTATATTCAACCTATAGCAAGGGTTCTCTAGAGCAATGGTATCCCCAAGACAACAAATAGAGTATCTTCAAGCAAGAATATAGGGGTCGGCCTTTTCAAATTTGGAAAGAATAATTGAGCCTACAAGAAAGGTTGGTGGACAACCCTAAGCTTGTTTCTTTTGGAAATTTTACTCTCAGGTTGTCTATATGCCTTGTTCTCTTTAAAATTGTCTTCACAAGCCTACATGTGTGCTTGGGGTCTTTAAATATTTTTCCCACAACATATAAGAAGCATACATGTGCCTTTCTTGGATGATTTTAAATTTTTCTCATAGGGACACCATAAGTTATATTCTTTGCATTTATTTCGTACATAATTCCATAATATTGCATATGTTTTGTTCTCTTTAAAATTGTTTCCACAAGCTTGCATATACACTCAGGGTATCATTTAATTTGTTTTAGCTTTTATATGTCTTTCTTATAATATAACCATGAATGTACCTTACTTAGGTTATTATAGAATTTTTTCTCACATAACTACCATAACCCTGCATATGCTTTGTCAGGTCATTTTTAAATTTGTCTCCACTGAGTATTATAATCTTGAATTCCTTTACACATATGTAATCTTGCATGATATTTTTTTTTTAAAAGTATTATAATCCTACTATACCTAGCCTGCTATCTTGAAGCATGCATATTGTCTTCATACCAAGCCTGATATGTTTGCATTTAAGCCTGCATATTACCTTAATTTTGCTATAGAGTACCATAACCCTATAGTTTCCTCATTCAGGTGGTCTTAAAAAAAAATCTCCCATAGGGAAAAGTATCCACAGATCCATCTTAAAAAATGCATTTTTCCCTCCTACATGGAACTAAGTAAGGTCCTCATATCAAGCCACCTTTCTCTTGACTAGTTTGTTGCATCATAGACCCCTAGTCAAGATTTTTTATGGCATTTCATGAGCAATTAAGTCTGAGGATTAAAATTTTCATGTAACAATAAACCCTCACTAATCCTTCATTTAATTAATATCTAAATCTTTGGTGAAAACCTAAAATTGCAATGGAATTGATACATATAGCATACATAGGGAATATCATATCTTTGACTACCTCAACCTACCTACAACAAGGCTCACACAATTTCTTTTTGAATTTTGGAGTTAAAAATGGGGGTTGGGTTTAACAAAAGAGAACCCATGGAACTTTCAAAAATCTATGAGAATCTTCAGGTAGTATAAATATTTCAGAGGAATCATTGGTTTTGATACTTTGATAGGTTAAGAGGGTATGATGATGAAGTTTCCTTGAATTTTGCACTAAATTTTCAAAATATCAGAGGACAGGAGTATGTTACTACAATCAGAGGATTGGAAATATTTTTTGATGAGGCTGACATAAGAAGAGTCTAAATATTTCCCATGGTACTTCCATGGGACAAGGAAGAGACACAATATTAAGCTACCAATGCTAAGAAAAATTTCTTCCTAAACCATAAAAAAACACTGGAAGACAAAGGGAAATTATTCCCCAACTATGGCCTAAGGTGGTCTACCACATAATTAAGTACATTTCCTATTAAGGAAGGATGAGTTTTGTATATTCATTCCATTTTAGAATCCTTCACCAACTGAGGAACTTCTTCCACCAATAACCAAAATAAATCCATTACATACCTTATTTCCTGCTACAGTCCTTGAAAGACACGAGCACCAAAGTAAATGGGAGAAATAAAGACACATTGGCACATCATAGCCTTATCAAATTGATAGCTTGTGAGGCCTTGGGAAATTTCAAATACAAATTCTCATGGGAATACTTTGTGGATATGGACATGCAATCCTTTTTGGAGGCACATGAATCTATGAGAGAACAAAACCCTAAAGAAGAGGAAGAGGTAAGGGAAATAAAAAAGGCTAGCAGGTCAGGATCCTCCAAGCAAAAGAACAAAAAGAAGAAGATTAATATGGAGGTTTCAGACAAGGATATGGCTTCCACCTTGATCAAGATAAAGACACTCCCAAAGAATCCAAAGAATCCACTCAACAGAGAAGAAGGTAATCTTACATAAAGAAGAGGGAAACAACACAAAGCACTTCTAATATGGTAACACCCATTTATACCCAATAATAAAAATTGAGGACTCTTTTATTCCTACAAAGGATCCACAAGGGGAGGGGAAAACACCATAGAAGAAGGATACACTATCACAACAAGAGGAAACAGGAAAGGAGGAAAGGACCCCAGGAGGTACCCTATTGCACCATACATTGTTGGAATTAGAAAGGCTCAAGACAAAGTCCTTTGAATGGAAGAAGATAGAAAACAGTAGAAAGGGAAATAAAATAGAGGGTAATACAAAGGAACTATAGAAACAACTCCAACACCTATAGGAAAATTTGCAAATCTTGAATATGTTGAAAACACACTGCAACAAGAAATTAATGTTGGAAAACCAAATATTGAAGAAATAACTAGAAGAAACCAAGAAGAATTCGGCTACTACAAATGATAGAATAGAGGTCATAGGGGAATCATTGACAAGGATGGCTCAATTATCTCAATAAATGTTGGACTGTAGCTAGCTATCTATATTGTACACATTGTTCCTTAAGGAACAATGGTACAAATTCCAGATAATAAGATTAGCACAACAAGTTGATTCATCCATTGAGACTCCTAAGGCCTTTGTAGAAGTATACCAAGATAGTAAAATAGAAAGAGATCTATAACGTGTGAGTTTTGTTTACATAAACTTTCCCTCTATCACCCATACAAATGGATTCCCAATCCATATGTAGGGAATGTTCAGATAATAGATTTTTCATCTTGGTTAAGGCAAGAAGAGATTAGAGAAAGTACGATAAAAAGGAATAAATAATAAGAGATTCATAGATATCTATGAATCGAGATTGACTTTCCAAATCCTGAGGATGTCTTGGACATCCATGACACCCTTTCTACAAACCAATATGTGGCCCCAATTTGGGAGGAGAATCAAGTATAAGTCATGTCACACCTTGAAGATAATTTGAGACTTCTAGGAGAAGAAGTAGCATGGGGTTTCCATGGGATGTGGTATTCCTTACCTCATGAACTCCAAATTAGGGAGTCACACTCCCCAATCCTTTACAAATTGAATTCTTTAGAACCCCCTTGTACAAAGAAACAATGAGGAAGCTAAAAGTAAATTGGATTGGATTAAGGGTTAATCCCCCTCTCCTCCTACAAACTTCACCACTAGCTTATTTAGATAGGGACAAGGAAAACACAAAATGGGCAGAGGTTGAAAGTACTAAGGGATATTATGAGTAGGGAGCCATTACCAGATACATAGCATGGGATATAAAACAAATGTGCACAGAACAATAGTAGGAATAATACATATGGGACATGTACCACCCTTGTTTTTTGCGCAAGGGTGTGTAAAACATTTATCTAGGGGGTAATAATGGGCCTCCATAATGTCTATCAAAAGGCCCATCAATAAGGCACTTTTTGACCACCTTTGTATCTATAAACTCACATTTTTACCATGTTTAATATAAATTGTGGTTGCTTGCAAATTATTTAATGAGTGATTTGAGTTTGTGATGTTATGAGTTATGTGTGTGTTTATGCTTAGTTTTCATGATAATATTATGTATGAATCATAAACTAAATAGGTTGATCCACACATGGAAGGTCCTAGGTCCCAACACTTCAATAAAAAGAAGTTATATTTTATCCTCACCTACCTCCAACTCACTTTTAGACATTAAGGATCCACTTCAATCCAATCTCCTCAAACTTAGACTCTAGGGGACCAAGAAGACAACCACTACGCAACGAGGATCCTAATTGAGGAAGTATTGGGGAGAAACGCCATAAAATATCTCCTTGATTGAAGGGAATATTTGATATATCTAGTAGTATAAAGAGATCCCAAGGAATATCCTTGAGGAGTTAGTTTTTGAAGCACTGAAGAATTACATATTGTCATTTTGTTCAGAAATCTTTGAGAACTTGGAGCTTTTCTCCATTGATGTATTATGCCTTGATTAATCAATGAATAAATTTTATTTTCTTGCTCATTAGTCTCTTCAAGGTTCCTTGTGTTGCTTGGGTAGAGACCACTCAAGAGGGCTCAAGGACCCTTCTCTATTCTTTTACTTCCATGTATTTGATGTTTTGTATTAATCTTGTATTTATTTAAGGTAATTATAATGATTAATACATAGATCTGTTGATTAATGCAACTCAGTCATGTTTCCTATAGAGTAATTCACGGTTCTATAGAATATTAGTTGGATTGTTTTATTAGGCTTACAATTTTATTCCAACACCATTAAATTATGTTTTGATTGTTTCATCAGCCTCAGGAAGAAACAACAAGTTGTGTGAATATTTTGGACCTTTCCTATAGAATGTCCTATAGGATTGTTACAGTTCTTGTAGAACAACACAAATTTATGTTTTATTGCATTTTCCACTTAATGATTGATTCCTTCTAGGTGTCAGATTGATGTTATCATGCTATGGTACTTTATGAGGGGTTAGGAACTTAGTTAGAAGTCAATATTTATGCAAGTGTCTTAGTTTCAATTTAGAAAAAATACTATATTTATGGTTCAATTTTCTTCATTCTTCTTTATGAAATGGTTTCATCAGCAATGCTCTATTTTCAACCTTACAATAGTTTCCTTTGAAGAAATGTTTGTTCTTAGTTAGATTCTCATTTATTTCCATCATTCTTGAATTAGTTCAATTTTCAGTTGTAATGGTTTTCTTTCTTAATGGTTTTTCCCTCTTTTCAAAGTACTTAGAGTGAGACCCAGGATATCACAATCTCCAACTAGTAGATAGGTGCATAAAGAGGAAAGTAGGTGTATTCTTCATATATAGTACATAGTACCTCGAAAGTTTGTACGAACCCCGCGTTGATAATTAAAGTGGCAAGTTGAGGAAAGGGAAACATTATTGATATTATTCCAAGGCCCACCAATCAAGCTCATTAGAGTTCTTTCCACCAAATGCAATGGCATTTTCCTCTCTCCTAAAATAATTAGAGGTGAATGCTTCTATTCTTGGGAGGAATCATAGGGATTTCAATACTTATTCTTACCATGAGTATATTAAGCATATGTATATCACATTATTTTTAGTATTAGGAGATTATTATTGTGGATTTGTGTAATGAATACTTTTGGTTTCCTAGTCTCATGGAGTAGTTGAGAGCATTTTTCCAACTATCTCTATTATTTTCATTTGTTGCTCGTTCTTAGGATCTAGTGATGTAACATACCCAACCACCCCTATACAATATTGGGGCATTGGGGTACTTCAAGTTTCCTTCCATCAACCTTATATTTTTCTCTAATACCTTTATGGCTCATGCCCAACCTTCCATCTAGGATGATATCCACATTACGTAACTTTGATACCATAATTTCCTCACTATTATGTTATTAATTTAATTAATAGTGTATTCTCATACATATAAATAGAATAAAAAAAAGCAATTCATATCACATCATTTATTCAACATAATCACACATAAACCATATACACTTAACCCTTGGGAATAATTCACCAATTGGATACAAATAAAGGATGTTCCACCCAACCATAGGCTCATTGTTGTCTATCATCTTTCTGCAATAGGGCCACCCCTGAGCTAAGTCTATGAATACACAAGGATGAAACACCTATGGTTGTCTCTAATCCTCTCACTTAGCCCAATTTCCCAACATATCACAATTTTTTAACTCCTACAATAATTCCAATCCACCAGCTCTCTTTCCTCTTCAACCTACACAACCCAAGGAATGGGATCACCTTATCTACCACATAGTCCCTTGTGATATCCCACTTCCCTCTAGGGATCCAACATAGGTTGGACATGAAAATTATTTGTTGTAGACTCCAATAATTCTCAATCGTAATGGATTTACTAAATGTCCACCATGTCCCTTGCTCATGGTCACAAATTCCTCACGATTTTAGGGAAACAATTCCCCATATTTTGTCACAACCATATTATCCAAAATTTCATGGAATTACTTTCCCATTATTCCAATACCATCATAGGATAACAACTTGGGATATTAGAGATAACTTCCTCCAAGGAAGAATGACCATTCCCCTTACATACATCTAAACTTTGGCATATGTTTGCATGCTAACAATGCATCATGTGGCTTCCTAAGAAGCTCATGTATCTCACTTGGAAACTAACCCCAATGTTATCATGACTTAGGATAATGTAAGGTAAAGGACATAGGATTAAAATAAAATATTATTGTTTGGTTTGGCCCCTTTGATCCCCCTAAGCCCCATTTCTTTCCTCTCTTGTCGAATCATATCCCCCCATGTATTTTTTCTTTCTCCATCTACAGTTGGTGATGTATTTTTATTATCATTGTACAATATTTACATATTAAATTATTCATCTCTCAACTTTTCATCATATATACATTTATACAAATTTCTCATCCAGGGATCAAATTAAGGGTATTACATTTCCCTCCTAAATTTTTCACTGTACTATGTGCACATCACCATACATATATACAACATTTTGGTTTTGCATCAAAAATATGTTTACAACAAAATTTTAAACCCAATGTGGATATTCCTTCCACATTGCATCTTCCATGTCACTTCTTCAAGGTTGTAGTAAATCCATTGGACCGTGTACTAGTCCTGTGGATTTGTTCCTTATCAATGTATCCTTTCTATCCAATATATTTTTTGGTTGTAGTTGGATTTGAATTTATTTTCCCTTGGAACAACACCATCCTTGGTGTTCTTATTTCTAGGTACTCAATTCATGTCTTAGTTATTCAGTTGTTCCTATAAAAACAATCAAGAAAACATATATTTGTTGAGCACACACTTGTATTGAGATGGGGGAGTGAATTTGTATAAGACAATATTTAATTATTTCAACATTCATCAACCATAAGAAATAAATCACACATAAGATCTATCAACTACAGAACACAAAACACAAGATTTATGTGGAACCCCTTTCAAGAGAAAACCACAAAAACTTGTCTTTATAATTATTCATAGGCGCCAACCTACTGTTGCAAATATTCATAGGCACCAATATAATGAAGACACCAATCCCAGCTAATACAAATCCTTTTAGGAACCAACCTAATTTTATGGATATTTGTAGACACCAACCTACTGGAGACACCAATCCCCACCACTAAGCACCAACTTAGCAAGAGAAACCAATCACTTCATATGAGCAGCACCAACCCTCAAGTTACGACTTCTTCTATAGTGATATGACTTATTCAAACAATGATGAACCTTTGCATTTCCTTCACCGAATATGCTCACTACTTCTTCACATATATATTCTTCTTTTCACGACTCTCCTTTTCTCAGAATGATATTCAATCTTCGCTCATATATAGAAGGATATTACATTTTTTCTCACACCCTTTTACCTCTTATGCTTCTTCCTTTTATACCTCTTTATGTCTCTTCATAAAGAGTGGTGATGATTCCAAGAGACATGTCCCATTAATTAAATGATTAATTTCCTTTTTTTTATCATCCCAAAGAAGAGCCCATGGTTTTGGTAACCCGTGGTATTTATTTTCTCTTTATTTTGGTAAATATTCCTTTACTTTGGTGAATCTTTCTTCAGTAAATATTTATTTGGTAAATATTTCTTTACTAAATTATTTGTACATAAAGTTATTTGCACAAAAGGTCAATTACAATATAATTATCATATATTGTCTTTGACATCAATGACAATATGTTCAACAATCTCCCCCTTTGTCATTGATAGCAATCCTGCAACGAAACACATAATCCACCAGGAATACAAAGAATTCTCCCCTTTGCTACAATACTCCCCCTTTATGTAAATCTCCCCCTTTGGCATCAATGGAAAAGACATGCTCCCCCTAGAATTGTGCTTCTCCTTAAGTACTTAGTGACTAGATGAGATGGATATTACTCACAATTTTTGTCTGGGATATTCACTTGTATCTTTGGGAAGGGATTTTTTGAAAATATTTGCAATTTGTTCTTTGGTAGCAATATATTCGAATTTGAAATTTGTTTCTGCTACATGTTCTCTTAAGAAGTGATACTTTATTGGAATATGATTTGTTCTTGAGTGCATGATCGGATTCTTTGAAATATTTATTTCACTTGTGTTGTCACAAAGTATTGAGATTGGATGATCATATTCTACCTTAATATCTCTCAATGTTTGCTTCATCCAAATAACTTGTGTGAAACATGATCTCATTGCTATATACTCAGCGTCTATTGTGGATAGAGAAACCAAAAGTTGTTTCTTTCTCAACCAAGACACTAGATTGTTTCCTAGAAAGAATGCTCCTCCACTTGTACTTTTCTTATCATCAACACTACATGCCCAATCCACTTTTGTATATGTTCTTAGAGTAAAATATTTACTTATTGAGTACCACAAGCTGAAGTCCAATGTTCCCTTTAGATATCTAAATATTATTTTCATTTATTTCACATGAGTCTCTTTTGGTGAAACTTGAAACTGGGCAACCAATCCTATTGCTTGCATAATGTTCGGTCTTGATTTTGTCACATATAGTAGGATTCCAATCATTAACTTATGAAACATTTGATTTTCTTCTGAAGATTCATAATATTTGCTCAATTTACAACATGTGACCATGGGTGTGTTGACTGGTGCATAATCTTCCATTATGAATTTCTTCAACATTTCCTCGATATACTTGGTTTGTGAAATAAACAAGCCTTTGTCGGAATGATAAATCTATAAACCAAGAAAAAATGATAGTTCACCAAACATATACATCTCAAATTATTTTTTCATTTTCTTGGAAAACTCTTGGCACATATTGTTTATACAACCTCCAAAAATGATGTCATCTACATAAACCGCAACAATTAATTGATCTTTTTTTTTTCTCATCTTGATGTAGAGATTGTTTTCTACAATTCATCTTTTGAAGCCTTAGTGTTGTAGATATTTATCAAGTCTATATACCAGGATCTGGGGGCTTGCTTTAGCCCATAAAGTGATTTCTTCAATTTGCACACATGATCCTTATTTTATGATCATAAGAACCCTTATGTCTATTCAATGTATACTTCTTCCTCTAGATTTCCATTGAGAAAGGATAACTTGACATCCATTTGATATACTTTGAAGTTCTTGAAACATGCAAATTCCAAAAACATTCTAATATCTTCTAGTCTTGCAACCGGGGAAAAGGTTTCTTCGAAATCAATACCTTCAACTTGATCATATCATTTAAAAATCAATCTTACTTTATTTATTATTACTTTCCCATCTTCATTAAACTTGTTCCTGAAAACACACTTGGTGCCAATCACATTTTTTATATTTTGTCCTTAGAATAAGTTCCCATGTATTATTCTGCTCGATTTGATTTATCTCTTCTTCCATGTCATCAATCCCATTCTTATCTTCGCTAGTTTCCATAAATTTCTTAGGTTGTATTTTAGATAGTAGGGAGAAGTTTGCATGTTCTGGTGCACTTTCTACTCTTCTTCTAGTATGAACTCTTGTATATTTATTACCAAGAATTAGATTTTTCAAATGATTTTGTTAGTACTAGAATTCTCACCTAGACTACTATAGGTTTGATCCTAATACCCATCAAAAAACTTTGTAGGTTTGTAAAAGATAAGAGTTTAGTTCAATATGTAGCAAATGGGTGAGAAACTCAGCTTAAAATTTCAATACAAAACCTCCACAAAATATACATCAGCAAGCAAGAATTGAATAGTCTCGGACAAGTATTTAGAATATAAATGGAAAGATGGAAGACTTGGTAGATGCAAAATACATGCATCATGTTACATCGGGTAATTCTGAAACACATACAGTAGGAACCTCCTAATCAAGAAGAGAGTACTTCGATAACACTTGCACCAATTAACAAGCAATAAATCATTCATTGCATTAAGGAACAAGTACTAAGATTAATCCTTCACCAATATCTATCATCAAAGTAATATTGAAACAGATATATTAAAGTAGAAGAAGAAACCGATCATTAACTTATCCAACATTCTTAAGTCTAGTTACATACAATATGGAAACTTTTACAGTTGAAAGTAATGAAATGAGTCTCACAATACCCACTCTCCTCTTCTATAAGAGATACCCCCCTCATAAAATATCCAAATACATCAAAAATATCTCTAGGAGGTCTCATATTTCTCCATGCATTGGATTATATACCTTGGAGATATGTGGCAATAGACATACAGACAAAAATCCAACAAATTGCTAGATTTCAGGAAGTTGTTGGCAGTATTAAATACAACTGCAACCAACTCATTGCATGGATATTTAATGAAGTTGGATGTCAGTTATAAGTGTCCCTTGATGTCTAAATTCCTCCTAGGGAACCATTCTAACCTCCTCAGATAGGTAGCATCCCTCCTACAACTCGTATTTATCAGATTGTTAGGGTTTGCAGTGCATCTGCAGAATTCAGTACAAACTTTCCTATAGGTAATGTTTTCAACTTTTCTCCCAAACAGAAAACTGCATTGGGAAGAGGTTTTGCCATAAAATCAAACACATTATTTTTGTCATCTACAAAAAAATCTGAAAAACCCAGTTTGTATATTTCAAGATATGATGAAAATACGACTTTGTTTCTTACTAAATTGCTGCAAATTGTTTTAATTTTAGCAGTTCGCAACAACTTCAGGAGAATGCACTGCGAACTTCCTATAGATGTAATTTTCATTTCCGATCACACAATTGATGTAAAAACCATGGAGACAAGCTTCAAACCTTTGTTCATCCCTTGTATAACCTCTAAACCATGCAAGATGACTCACAAAAACAACAAGTGAGCAAAATCATGAACAACATAAGTTGCTCTTTTAATTGTTTCACTTCTTCCTTTGGTGAGTATCCATGACAACTAAATCAAAACCCTCCTATGATAATAGTTTCTACTAGAGTAAGTGATGAAAACTAAGAATTTATGGTTTTATTGCTTGATTGGAAATAGTTATGGTTTTGTTAGCAAGAGGATTTTATGCTTAAATCAACAGTGCAGAAACTGAGAAATGGAGGTAAAGATAACAACCTAAAACTAAAATAAACCTCCAATAAACAAATTTCTGAGCGATTGTGTAAAACGGAGGATTTGCAGCGCAATTTCTCAGTTTGCAGTGAATTGAGAATTTGCATCAACGAATTTTAGTCTAGGGTTTTCATCAGAAAGCTTTGCAATTTCACAGGTAAGGAAAGGAATATGATGTTGAGTAAGGTGATGTTTTTCAAACCTGAGTGAAAGAGAGGTCAATTTGGGTTTTAGCAAAATGTGTAAAACAAAGGATTCATAACGCCTCCAGTTCATAGTGAATTTGGAGTTGGCAACAACTAGATTTGCAGCGAGTAGGGTTTTGAAAATAGGATTTTAGGTAATAGGAATAAACATAAAACAAGTATCTGACATCAAATCCCACTCCCTGCTACAGAGAACCAATCCTATCATCCCTTTAATCTTCCACCATCGACCTCTTCAAAGAGTTTGCAGTGAAACAATCTGCAATGCGCTCTTTGCAAAAGGAAATGAAGATATAAAATGATAAACCCTCTCTTTGAAAACGACCCTTTAGAGATGATTGATGATGTGATGGAATTGAAAAATAGAGTTCATCATTAGAGAATTTTGCAAAATGATATTCATAAAAATATTTGGCACATGCTCTATTTTT
>JZKD02S0892428.1:169808-183421 GCA_000966675.3 Picea glauca | reverse complement strand
GAGTACTGAACAGGCTTGTTGGCAATGGGTTCTGATTTTGATATGCCTAATCTATATTTGTCTGTATGAACGATATACTTGTGTAAATCTTTAAGAAGAAGCATGCATGGTTGAACTAAAGGTTAAATAAAATCCATTTATTTTCCATTTGAGAATAACCCTAAGTTGACCTTAAGACCCTATCATCCAATTCATACTATATCTAAGATGCATTATCTTAAGAGTGGGACCATGGTCTTAGAAGCTTAATATACTCAACTATGAATTTTATCTTTATTACTTGAATGACTGTAAATCTTTTGAGAGTGAAAAGGTTGATTGGTTTCCTATGGGGTTTTCATTTGTTGAGACTGCTAATACTCTTTTATTTTCCTTCCTAAAGGAGAAGAAAAAAATCCCTGCTCTAATTTATACAGGGCTCTCTGAACATAAGTGTTGCTAATCTTTTGATGAATTTTGTTTAATCAAGGAAATAGAAATATTTGCTATAGAACGGAAAATATGATTATACATTTTTTGTGGGCCATGCTTGGATTATCTTGATCAATCATATAGGGGGAATATTCATAAGTGATCTTCGCAAATTGTTCAAATCTAAATTTTCATTGGATGTACTTTGTGTTATGATCAATTTATTATGCAATCTTATGATTCTCTTTGTGTGTGGTCAGGCTTATCAATCATGGATTTTGTGCCCACAATTCATTAGCAGCTCTCGGATTTCTGCTCTTAGCAACTCTCAGATTGGTATCAACAAAAGTTGGCAGAAATTGTTTTCTTATAGCCGCATGCCACTCAGTCTTAAGCAGTTTTCATGAGGGCATGCAAACTCTTGGGTTTGGGGGAGATCTCCAAATCTTCAGAGTCTCTCTTCAGAATCTTCAACATCTTCGGTTCATCTCAGCCAGTTGTTTTTTTTTTCGGGATCTAGCATATCAAATTTCGTTCTCTTCAGATCTCATCATATTTTGTGCAACTCTTATTAGCTTCATTCTCTTCAGTAGTCCTAAGATTTATTCTGCGTCATCTTCAGCTTTCGACGGTCCACATCATGGTTCCACAAATATTTCATCTTGTTCTGCATGGTTTCCACTTCAGCGTGCATCAAAATTCAAAGAATGGGTAACTTGAGGTAAAACATGTATAAATCTCTTTAATTTACTAAGAATTTGGAAAACATGATGCATAACCACTATCACCTACTCCACACTCCGCTACCACTTAGAAAGTACCATCACAACTACTCACCATGTGATAACCCATCCTTTGTTTGTCCTCCATTTTCATGATAATTTTGTTTCTTTGTTTTAAATCAATCTGTGATGGTATAATCAATTTCTAGAGTGTCGCTCCACAAGAGCCAACACCTACACAAAAGGAACAAAGTCACATAAATATATAAATAGAGTATCATAAGTTCTTCACCTTGTTTGCATGAGGACATGCAAATACTTTGGTTTGGGGGTGTGTTGAGCTCCACTTTTGCCATGTTTTCCACTATACAAAAACATTCATTAATTGACCTTTTCCTGCATTTCATTGTTAATACACACCATAAACCCTAATTAAACGCCATCATTCGTCATTATATCCAATGTGGTTAATACATCCTCTTTTCTATCTTTTTAATGGTTAAAAGATGATTATATCATGATTTACTTATGACGGTTTGTGAAGTGTGATTCTTGTACTAGCATGATCAACATTCTTGTACCATTACTGTAGTTCAACATTCCCACTCAACACTCTCATTCTGATACCAACCAATGTTTAGCATATTCGCGTGCTTTTTGTAAAAATTCAAAAACATGGGTTTTCTCCGAAGTGACGTCGAAATGCAGACTCATTTTCCAAAATCCACTCAAGTAGCATGTGTGTACCTCCAGCTCGGGGGGAATAATTCAGCCAAATCAATAAAAGTTTTAGATAGTCAACTTCGCCCTCCATTTTCGTGCACATGAAGACAAATTAGAATAATATAGAACATGGGTTTTGTTTCTAGAATGGCAAATTGGGTCTCATGCGAACCGTTTTCTAAACAAATGAAAGGTTGAGGAGTTATCGTTGGTTCTTTGACTAACATTTGCATAAATTTAGGGATGAACCCAGGTTTGGGAAAAAAAATTAATGTAATGCTCAGATTTGATGCGTGTTGGTTTAACATCAAATATTTGGTTGACAAATATTCTCTCACATATATTTTGAAGATATTGGGTCCAAGATCATCGTTGTGCAAATTATCCAGTCAAATTCTCTGTATGAAAGAAGTCCGTATAAATATAATGTGATTATTGTAAGCTGGGGAGGGGGACAGAAAAATATTGTCATTGTATTATTATGAGGTTGAAGCTTGATATTTAATGAAAAAGGGATCAATTATTGTTGTGCTTATTTCTGATCTGAGCTAACTTTCCAGGCACGTTGCCCATGATCGGGAAGGGCCCCTCGACCCAGGTGATGTTCCTGTTTTGTAATTTTATTTAATGTCATTAGTATTACAGTTAGTGTGCTAATTTGTTTTTGTTTTCAGGTTGCTAATTTTATTGTGAATGTAGGAGAGCAATCCTCGAGATAGAACGCCTGCAACTTTTGTCACATTCTTTGCATGTTGATTTGATTTCTCACATATTCCACATTTCTTCCTCAAATCGCCTCTCTGGTATGTTACAGTATCTCACGCACTTACTGCTGTCCATTATGTTCTAATCCGTCATAACATATCAAAAATTTGACCTCCAAATCACTCTCTCTCTACGTCTAAAATTCATGTGATTGATTCAGTTCTTTTGCCTTCCAATTGACAATGCATCTTGTGTTTAAATATCGTGATTTCGGGTTATAGCTTTCCGTTGTGTGTTATGTTATCACTACATGTCAAGTCTGATCGCCATCGTTATTGTTCACCTAATCCGTAATACATATCTGATATGCATTATTTGTAACATGGTATATCATTACATTATTTTCCAAGTCATGTTACTATATCGATATCCCATTTCATAATGCATATGCAAAGTGATATATGAGGTTTGGTATTTATTGTTAGTGTGATGTTATTTGGTGTGAGATTATATGTTATAATAATGGTAATGTTATATGTGTCATTTGGTTAGTGCGATGTCATATAAGTTGGTTGTAATATCATTGTAAAGTTATATCATAACTACACTTCATTGTTGGTGTAATGTAATATATGTTGTTGTCATATTATTACCTTTTGTTATAGTTACCTTTGGTCATCATAAAATGTTATATTATGTAGTGGTGTTATATTAATATATTGTGTTAATTATTTTGATTAGTATATTGTTGTGGTTTAACATGTTATTATATTGTGATGTGTATGTTTTGTTCCATAATCATTGTATCAAGTATTCTTGTCAAGTTGATAAGTATTGTTATGTTATATGTATTGTGAGATAAACATGGATGCGGTGTTAAAAGGATTATCCACGTAAATCAATCTCATTCTTTTACATAAATCTCGTACCAACACATTCATGCACACAAACAAAATTAATTCCTTACCTCCACTTTCACTTCACTTTCATTGCCAAGCGTATCTTTTCTTGAGGACCAATCTCTGAAGCGTTTTTCTTTGAAGTCTTTATATTACACCATTTTCTCTAGATAGGGTTAATTAGGAGTTTGGTGGATTTTCTCTTAAAATTGGTAAATTCCACTTTAGGTCAGTAGCACACATACATGAGGGTTTGAGTAACCTCATCCAACTGACTGATTTGAATACTAGTTTGAGTAAATTCCACATTTACTTTTATATTGCCTTGCTTGTTTATTTCCCGCACTTGATCTCATTTCTTGTACTTTGGAATCCTGCACTTTGATTTTAATCCCAACTTTGCTTTCATTCATTCCAATTTGAAGTGTGTTTTCCGGCTTTAGAATAGGCTAGACTAGGCTCCAATCCTGCATTTCCTATGCTTGCACCTCTAAGTCTACAACTCAAGGCTTTGTGAAATTTTTTATTTTGAATCACTATCCTCTTCTTCATATTTCTACAGCTGCTCCTTTTGTTTCAAATTCTTTTTCTTAACATTTTTTATTTCATCTAAGGTACAAATGAGTTCTTCTTCAAGATCCACTTCCCCATCTATTTCATAATTTTCTTCCTCTTCTATATCCATATTTTTTGTCCCTTTGAATTCTTTATTTTTTTTCTATAGCCATGAAGAGAGTTTCTTCTCGTTCACTATCATAGATACTTTTATCGCTAGATGGGATACTTTCCTCTTTTGAGTAAAGATTTTTCTTTTTCTTATGAAAGTTCTTCGTTTTACGCTTACCATTTTTGTGGTGATGAGTTTTTCTCTCTTTCTTAATGTTATGATCTTCTTCATCATCACTACTTTCATTTTTTGCATATGGAAACTTAGCAACAAAATGTCCTACTTTTCTACAATTAAAGCATTTAAAGGGAAGCTTACCTTTATATGTTCCAGATCCTTTCTTGAGTTTCCTCAAAAAATAGGATTCCTTGATTCATGATATTTTTTATGTTTCTCTTTTGAGGCTTTGAAGGTTGCTTCTCTCTTTGATGGATTTGCTTTCTCTGTCCTCATTTCATATGTCGTGAATATCCCATGCAATTCATCCATTGTCAACGAATCAAGATCCTTGATTTCTTGAATGGTGAAAACTTTGGCATCAAATCTTAAGGGGAGTGACCATAATACCTTTTGTACATGTTGAAAGATTGATTGTCAAAATATTAATTGTTGAAAGATTAATTAATTGTTGAAAGATTAATTGTCAAAAGTTTAATTGTTGAAAGAATAATTCTGATTGAATTTTTGAAAGATTAGTTGTCATTGATGTCAACCCTTGAACAGAAAGTTAACAAGTTGCATGTCAAGATAAAGGAGTTGTAAACAAAATTCAACAAGTTGCATGTCAGTTGAATTTTAAAGTAAATTTAAACAGAAGTTAACAAGTTGCATCAAAAGTATTTGCATGTCAGTTGCATGAGATCCTCATCAGAAGTTAACAAGTTGCATATCAGTTGCATGAGATCCTCATTAAAACATAGAGAATATTCAATTGAATATCACTTATGACAATACTAGTTCGAGATATGAGGCAATGAGGCAAATTTCATAAGGAAGACGAAGTAAAGAATGCTGAAAATCCAAGAGAGGATGAAGTTTTTGATGATGTGTTCTAAGGTATGTTATTTATAGGTCATCTTACCATTTATGCTGTAACGTTTTTTATAGAATGATTCAGATAGATAAATTGGATGTTGAGAAAACATATCAAGTTATGCATTAATCAAGTTATACAACACTATATCCCCACTCATTCCTACACTGCAAGCACTTGAGCATTGCAGTCACCCATAGAGTTATCTCGGATGATATTGTGTTGTGTGCACTACGTGCATAATTGCCTTCTGGTATACTAGGAGGGCCGATAGTTTTAGAGGTTTTTGTTGGAAACCTATTCAGATATGAACCTAGGTTGACCAAAGAAGAAGTATAAAGGACATCTAAACCAAAAAATGGTTATGTTTCCAGCTGAAACTGCATAGGATTGAGTGGACAAGATTTGTGGAAGCAACACACGGAGACTAAAGGTATAGAAGGAAATGTTTAGGCCATGGAATCCAACAAAGGCGAAGATCGAAAGATGGTTGAAAAGAAAGGAACTTGAGTTTTCACAAAAGGATAACAAAAACCCTAAGTTAACACTGCACAAATATCTGGAAAAATATGTGTTTATTGATTTGCAAGAGGTATTTTTCTGTGATTTCCCGCATTTCTTGCAGGAGTGGTTATTGAGGTTAAAAGACAACCACTCAAAAAATTGAATCAGACAACTGGAGTGGAATCCTATGGATATTGCGCAGTTACAACAAGTTAACAACAAATTTATGCGTGCAGTGGATTTCTAGTTATCACCGAATTTGTAGTAGATACCACGAAGTCTTACAGTGTAGAAGAGCGAGATTTTCTAAAAGGACCCATAGGTAGGTATATCAGATCATTGTATATTCAATCAAGACTTTGTTGTATAACAACAGTGTGATGACCATGGAATCATACAACTAAACTTCCCTACGTGCATGGGGGAAGGGGGGAAGCACTGACAGGAAGCTGAGAAATGAAGGAAGAGATGGATAAGGGAAAGAAGAAGGAGTTCATGGACCCAATCATGATGGAAGAAGACCGTATAAAGTAGATAATGGAAACAAATAGAAAGATTCATAGTGTAGTACTCTACCAATATAAGATGAATAACAAGAAGAGAGCCATAGTTGATAGAGAGGGCTTGGCAAGTGATGAAGAAGAGGTAGAGAATATTTGGGCTATGGAGCAGATTGAGGAAATACTGCATGCAACATATGAAAGGAAAAAAGGAGGTCAAAGGGCAGGAACAGAAGGCAAAACTCTAATCCAGGTCACTGTCAGTGTGCAACCTACAAACCCATGTGTGAATAACACACTAGAGAGAACACCAACGTTAATACAACTGAATTTTAATGGAAGGAATACATGAGGAAACACATCCAAACAAGGAGAAACAACTGGAGGAGCCTTTTCAAGAAGTAACAGTCAAATATCTACATCGCGCAGAGGTATTAGTTCAACACAGTTTAAAATGGCAGGACATGATCCCACGGTCAAGTTACCATAATTTCGGGGAGAGGCATGACAGGACCCTGAAAAACACTTATTCATCTATTAGAAGATATGGGAAGAAAAGCATATCAAAAATGAGGATACAAAACCCACGTAGTTGGCTATCACGCTACGAGACCGTGCACTGGATTGGTACATGAGCCTAGAATTAAATAGTCCACCAGGAGTAACAAGGACTATTACAGACATGAAAAAACTATTGATAAACAAATTTCAAAAGCCCAACTCAGAAGATTGAAATTAAAAAAAAAACAAGGTGAGTCTGTTTGGGATATTTATCAGAGGTTTAAGCATCTCAAAGGAAAGTTGAAATATGCAATGACTGACATGCAACATAGAAATCTATTTGTGAAATCATTGTTACCACATTTGAAATATCCATTAAGACAGCAGAAGTTCCAAACTCAGGCAGAGGCTCTGCAGGAAGCCTTACAACTGGAAGAGAACTAGTATCAGAAGACATATCCAACAATAGAATAGTTTAAGGAGGATATGAAGAACCTAAAATTCCAGCTTAACCAGAATGAGGGAAAAGAAAAAAGAGAAGTTGTTTGGTGTACCACATGCAGGACAGAAGGACACCACAAGAACGAATGTCCAACTTTCGCGCAGTACATGGAAACAGGAGTACCAAATCCTTTTCCAACAGGAGGACCATGGTGCAAAATTTGTAAAACACATGGGCATGATCCATATCATTGTCCAATGATGGAGAAGTATAAGACAGTGCCTAAAATCTCATACTGCAATTTCTGCAAGTCATTGGTTCATGATGATAAAGATTGTAGGACGATGGAGCTGATGAGAGAAAGAAATTCAGATACTTATAGGTTGAAATTAGAAATGATGACAGTACAAGCTACACCTTAGTTCAACCAGGTACCACCACCATACGATAATGCGCAATAATAGTATAACAGTGTGCAACCAAAATAAAACAATGTGTAGCCACGGTATAACCCCATAGAGTATAATCAGGTACCTCAGTGCAACACACCATGAGGAGATCAAGGTGGATATAGAGGTGGAGGATGAGGAATATGAGGATTTGGACAAGTCAGAGGACTAGTAGTGTGCCACAACTGCCAATAATGAAGACATTATCCAAGGGAGTGTCCACTTCCACCAGCGACATGTATTTACTGTCGCGCAACAGACCATGATACAGAAGACTGTCCAACACTCTTGGGAAATATCTAGGAAAAAATGAACCAAAGAAACTAGAATGTCCATTGGATCTCTACAGAAGCCAGGGAGGATGGGAGAAACATCAATATAATCACTCGAGGTGGAGCCAAGACAGGATCAGATGTAGTAAGCAAGATCCAACACAACACCAATGGGTTAAGAAGAATACTGAGCCACTGAAGCAATTTAATGCACGGAAAGAAAATGAAACATTCAAGGAGGCTAGAGAGGAGTTTCCCAAGAAAAATGTTGTGTTTACATCAGTTGTGCAACAAACTTAGAACTCACCAATGCACGAAATTCCCTCCTCAATGGACCACACTAGTGAAGCACAACCTTTAGAGCAGGTAAGTAACATAAAAACTTTTATGCAATCCTATGTTAAGTCATTGAAGGATCCATCATCTGTTAAGATCTTACAAAATCTGCGAGGAAAATGTTACACAAAGGCAGAAGGAAAGTTAGAACAGAAAATAGTCAATCATATCCACATAAAAAGAAGGAAAAGCATAGAATTCAGACTGAATGACAACATTGGAGATTTTAATATGGGCGATATCATACTGGATTTAGGCTTTGAAGTAAATGTTTTACCTAAGAAGACATGGCAATGTATGGGAGAACCCACACTAGGCTATTCACTTGTCCAGTTGAAATTAGCAAATCAACACAGAGTGCTACCAATTGGAAGGATTACAGGTGTGACAGTAGATTTAGATGGAGTGCACACTATGGCAAATTTTGAAGTAATAGAGATAGTATATGACTAAACACCTTACCCAACTCTACTTGGATTGGATTGGGAATTTGATAACCAGGACATAATCAACCTAAATACAAGGAAAATGGTGTTTGATTCAGGTGAATATAGATTCATTCCACCATTAGATCCTTTAGAAGGAGAAAGGTTTGTAGAACCCACTTGTTTGGATCTGGAAGAAATAAACCAGTTGTACAGAACCACTATGCGAGAAGAGGATTATATCAACTGAACTGCAGATGGAGTACTCAGTTGGAGAATCATTACATCATGTGCTTTTGATTCATATATAGGTTTGGATAATGGGCAATAGAGGTTACATGAATTTTCCACAAGAAAGTGTGCAATAAGATGGGTTGGTACAGAGATAAGAGAACCTCCTAGTTTTCACGAGTTAAATGACTTAGAAGATTTTTTTTTTAAATATGAAGAGGAAGTACTAGAAATTCATAGGCTCTTAGCCCTATATATTGCACTCAAGGAAACACCTACAATATGGTGGGGTGTGCACAAATAAAAAATTCAGTACATTTATCAATGTAAATGATTGTTGTGTATTAGATTCGGTGCAGAGCATGNGCACAAATAAAAAATTCAGTACATTTATCAATGTAAATGATTGTTGCGTATTAGATTCGGTGCAGAGCATGGGAGAAATAAAAGGAAGAGGTATGATGGACAAGGAACACCAGTTGAACACTTAGAGAAGTGCAAGGAACAATGGAGGATGACACCACTATAATAATGGCCTCATCACTTTATCCATACATTGGAAGGAATTCCAAGGAACTCATATATAGACCAAGAGATGCGCAGAGGCACTACAGAATGCATAGGCTTTCAACAGAATTTCATAGTAACTTTCTTATTTGAACATGAGAACCCAGACATGGATTCAACATTGAAGTTGATATAGGGAATGATATTTACTAATGAACCAGAGCTTGGAATCATGACAGAATATCAACAACAAAACAAAACAACAGTCAAAGAGTTACTTTAATGCTATCATGTTAAAGAGGAATCACCAGATGAAGATGATCTGCACAAAATTTAGATTACAAAGATTGAGGGAGAAAGAGAGGTGGAAGGTCCATATATGGAGTCAGAAGTATTTATTGCACCAATCAAAGTTAATAAAGTTAACATTGGGATGAATGACAATCCCAAAATGGCAAGTATTGGAGACTATTGGGATGAACAAACAGTAGAACGAATAATAGAGTTATTGTGTGAATACAGTGACCTGTTTCCATCGACCTTTACACAGATGAAAGACATATCATGAGAGCTAGGAGAGATGAAGATGCCTCTCAAACCTAAGGAAACTTTTCAGGTAGAGACCTTATAGACTGAATCTAGTATATAAGCAGAAAGTGAAAGTAGAAATTGATCGAATGTTGGAAGTTGATATCATAGAACCAGTAGAGGAATTTGAATGGATAAGTCCTATGGTAGTCAAAGAAAAGAAATAAGGGGGGATAAGGATTTTTTTAGATATGAGGAAACTTAATGATTCTTGCTTACATGACCCTTTCCCAACCCCTTTTACATATGAGGTCTTAGAGAATGTGGGAGGCCAGGAAGCATATTCATTTACAGATGGATTCTTAGGTTACCATCAGATCAAAATAGCTCCAGAAGACAGGTATACGACTAATTTTCCTATAGAATGGGGATCCTACCAATATACAGTCATGCCATTTGGGTTGAAGAATGCACCAGCCATATTTTCAAGAGTAGTCATAGTTTCTTTTAAGGAATTCATACATCAGTTTCTAGAAGTATATCTGGATGATTGGACTGTATATAGTCTATTAAAAGATCATGTAGAAGTGTTAAGACTCATGTTGGAAAGATGTAGGCAATGTTGGATCTCATTGAACATAAAGAAATGCATTTTTGGGACACCTTTTGGAATATTGTTGGGACATATAGTGTGCAAACAAGGGTTACTACTGGATCCTACTAAGATTGCAGTCATTGTAAATTTACCACCACCAAAGTCAGTGCGCTAGTTAATAGAAACACTGGGACATATAGGATATTATAGGAAATTTATAAAGGGGCATGTGCAGATTATTGTACCCATGGAAAAATTGTTAAAGAAGGACACTAGATTTCAGTGGAATGAGGACTGTCAACAGGGATTGGATACCTTAAAATAAAATATGGTCACATCACCTATCTTAGTATTCTCGTACTGGGAAAAGACATTAGATGTGCATGTAGATGCATCAGCCATAACGCTTGGATAAATTATGGCGTAGCCAGGAGCAGGGGACTTAGACCATCTTATCGCCTTTGCAAGTAGAAAGTTGTCAGAATCAGAGCAGAATTATAACACCACAGAAAGAGAAGGCATATCCATGGTATATGCACTTCATAAATTCAAGCACTATTTACTAGGTAAACACTTTAAACTGTTCACAGACCATTCTTCCCTCAAATATCTAGTCAACAAGCCAGTGTTGGGGGGGAGGATCTGTAGATGGCTATTGTTGTTCCAAGAATTTGATTTTGAAGTAATAGTCAAACCAAGGAAGCTGAATGCAGGACCTGATCACCTGTCAAGGGTAACTAATGGAGAAGAACCTACTAACTTGGAAGACAACTTCCCTGATGCACAGTTATTTTAAATACAGGTAGTTGATGAATATTTCGCTAATATTATTGAATACTTAAGTACATGGGTTGCACCACGGGACTTTAGCACTGTGGAGAAGAAAAATATGGTAGTCAGAGCTGCAAATTATCAACTTATTGCAGGACATTTATATAATATGGGTGCAGACAACATTTTGAGAAGGTGTGTATTAGAACATCAAAGACCCAAAATTTTGACAGAATCTCATGAAGGAATAGTTGGAGGACACTATCCAGGAAAAGATATTGTGCAGAAGGTATTGTGCGCAGGATTATGGTGGCCAACAGTCCATAAAGGTGCCAAGGAATATTTCCATAAATGTGATGTCTGTTAGAGGGTTGGTAAACCTAATAGAAGAGATGAGGTGCCTCTGATACCACAAGTGACTTTGCAGGTATTTGACCAATGGGCTATAGAGTTTGCGGGACCTATCAATCCACCTGAAAAAAGGTTAGGAGCTAGATATATCATTACTGCGACAAAATACTTAACAATATGGGAAGAAGCAACACCAGTCAAATATTTTAGCGCAGAGACAACATCACACTTATTGTTTGAGCAAGTGATCACCAGATTTGGATGTCCAAGGATTTTGATGAGTGACCAAGGCACTCATTTTATCAATGATACTTTCAGGGCTATGGCTGAGGAGTTTGAAGTCTATCACCAGAAGAGTACACCATATCATCCTAGGGAAAATGGAATAGTAGAAGCTTTCAATAAGATCTTGGAAAATGATCTGACTAAGATTTGCAATGTCAACAGGGATGATGGGGACTTGAAGATACCACCAATACTATGGGAATACAGGAACACATGTAAGAAGTTGATAGGACAGACACCATTCAGATTAGTGTGTGGGCAGGAAGCAATAGTACCATTATAATTTCTAGTACCTAATCTGTGCATAGTAACAATTACCAACATGACAGAAAGAGGCGCAGTAAAGGAAAGGTTAATTCAACTAATGGAAATGGAAGAGCACAATATTCTGGAAAGATTTCACCAGGAAGTAAAGAAAGAAAGAGACAAATCCTGGCATGATAGACATATTGAAAAGAGGAGTTTCAAGGAAGGAGACCTAGTTTTTCTCTACGACGGTAATTTTTTTTAACACCCTAGTAAATTTAGAATGCATTGGCTATGGCCATATGAAGTAAATATTGTCACAGATGGGGGATCTGTACAACTAAAAGACTTGGGAGGAATAGAACTGAAAGGATTGATCAACGGTAGTCGATTGAAACTGTACAGAGACAGTCGACCTTCTAATCCTTAAAAGTTACAGCACGGTGAGAAAGGCATGTATATAGTGTACTATAACAAAGATTAGGACAGAAAAATGATAAAAAGAAATAAAAAGGAGAAAAAGAGGGAAAAAATAAATACAAAGGTATAAAAGAACGAAAATACAAAAATACAAAAATACTGGGAAATATCATGCGCAGAGATAGTTGAATCAGCGTGACAAAAAGAAAAAGTGACCGCATGCAAGATATGGTTGACATAAAGAAAAACATCGCGCACTAAGGAAAATTCATAGTAAGAAAGGTACGGTACACTGAAAAAGTGCAGCACATCGAAAAAGGGGCCAACGCTCGAAAAAGCAAAAACCGATCGTTAGGGAAAAAGGCGCAAATTGGGCATTGATGAAACTGAATGAAGTGTACTCGACAAGATTCAATGCATTAATAACAGCCAAAGAAGCTTCTCCAAAAATATTTAGGGAATTCATGATGCCCTCTATATAAAGTGGAAATGCGGGTAAAACAAGACTAATTGTACATTTGCAAACTCGTGAAACTAAGGAGCATGAAAACGAGAGACGAACAAGTGAATTCAGAGATCATAGTAGCCGAAGTTCACTCATAGAATCAAGAAGTACCCACGATGGCACCTCCAAAGGTTGGCGGACCAAGACAAACTGCACAGAAAACATGCAACAGTCTTAGGTCACTGCAAGAAATTGCAGAGGCCGAGCAGGAAATGACATAGAGAGAGGTAATCGTTGATGTCGACGCAATCCCCTCTCCGCAAGTCGAACCAGTGAGCACCACAGTGGTCGAGGAAAAGGAATAAGACCTTATGACATCCGAGATGGAGATTGGCTCACACAACAGTGCGTCGGGTCACAAACCGGTCCCCACAGGCAACCCACAACAACCTGCAAGGGTCGAATCAACCACAGAATGAATGGTGGCGATAATGAGCGAATAGAGTCTATTGGGTCGAGACCACAACTGGTGGTAGGGTCAGAGAAACAGGAAGAAGTACATATTGAATACATTACAGGGAATCCATAGTCGGGTGGGGAGGACAGAGAACCAAAGGTTGGGACCTCTAGCGCGTCCGTAAGAAG
>JZKD02S0892428.1:147089-164911 GCA_000966675.3 Picea glauca | reverse complement strand
CCTTCATCACAAGTATACCATCAATAAGAGAGAGTCTCGCGTAGTACCTAGAAGACAAAACCAAAGAAGAATCTCTCGCAGAAGAGATAAAGAAGACATGCAGGATGGAAAGAGGCTCTCATGGAATCATTATCAAGAGAATCAATGACGCAGCCACCATGATGGCCATGAAACTAATGGCATGAAAATTGCTAAGGAAATGTCGTAAGGAGGAGGTCCCTGGAGGGGTTGTCGCAGCAGCAAGACAGTGCAAAAATGACACCATGATTAGTTGGGTGCCATATTTACTGAACTTGTTCGTAGATGAATACAAGGATGTGCAGGATTTAGGGAACAGAGTTCCACTACTCCTTGCTCATGATCCCGATAGCTTTAATTGAATGGAAGGAGTCGTCCTACTCATACTTCTGTCACAGATTAGGACGATGTCACGCAGCATGGTACACGTCAATGGGAAGCACTTCAGATGCCAAGCAAAGAAGTGGCAATGCTAAAAAAAAATTCCGGCATCTAAATGACATTATAGACAACATAACCAACACCTAGAGGATCACTCTGGAGGTGGTCGCAAAGTATCAAGTGGTATCCAACTTTAGGGATTTGTTTATGGGCCATGGCCTTCTTGCGCAACCCTCCTATCAATATGATTGGCCATTTGGGTGGCCCAGTTTCTTATGGAGTAGCATCTGAAGGGTTTTCTTGTGTCGTTGTCTCCCCCCTTCCTTGTTATTCCTGCATCGGGGCATTTTCCTTCTTTCTTGTGTACGCATCCTTCTTTGGAGTGTTTCCCTTCTTCTGCGTTGAATTTTGACCTGGATTCACCTACTGCGTGGGTTTCTTAGTCACTATGCTTCCTCCTGCGGGTGTCTTGGATGACCCTTCTTCCAACTCCTTTCCCTTTGGAATTTCCTTGGTAATGACTGGGATATTCCAGTCGTCCTGCCAGTCTCTCATCACCATTTCAACTTCCTCTACATTAATGTAGAAGCAAAGTTGAATCCATTCCTTCAACTTCTGAGATGCTTGTCCTGTGTCCAACTTTGCTCTCAGCTGCGAGTCATGAGAGTCCCAACATGGAGATTCTGGACCAACTGCACTGGAGCCCTGGAAGGACAAGGACTACCTAGGGACTGCATGGCAGATAAGGGTGGGGTTCCATTCTCTTGGGTTGTGTGGGATGGGTAGAAGAGACATGGGTACTTGGATTGTTGTGGGTGTTGGGAAGATTGTGAGAGATTTAGTGCTGACTAGTTTGGGAAGCTGAGTAACACTCTAGAACCGTCCTTGTGGATTCATAACCCTGGATCGGGGGTGACATTGTTTTTTAGACTTGGAACACCAATGTCTACGGTTGGGTGGAACGCCCTTGGTCTAAAACCAGTCAGTGGTTCTTTTCTATAAAAGATAAGTTCTCTCTATTATGGCACTACTGCATATTGAAAAATTTGTGACCACTACTTGCAACAAAAGTACCCTTTCGTCGCAAAGTTCAAGATAAAGAGTTCAATTTTTCATTTTTTTTATAAATCCATCTTGAATTCATCGCTCTTGGGATGAAACCAAACGTTCCTTGCAAGAGCGGCGAAAGTGAAGATAGTGCATTGTCATCGCTCTTACGACGATTTTTGGTTATCGTTGCAAGAGCGACGATAACCAATGATCGTTACACTATTTGAAAAAGTCAACATTGACCGTTATGCTATTTGAAAAAGTCAACATTGACTTGGTCAATGTTTGTCTCTCTTGCGATGAAAAAAATAACTATAAATATTTTGCAAATTAGAGATATTGCGACAATCTTGCTATAACAGCGACGGTTCATAAAGGGTATTTTTGTGCGGAATAATGTCACAAAATATTAGAGGTGGGAAAAAAATTAAAGAGGGTGAAAAGGGTGCTGGTAGATGTTATTTCCCTTGCAAAAGATGCTGCACTACACATCCCGTAAGAATTTTAATAGAAACAATTAAAAAACATTGTAGAAAATATGGGCACATTGATGGTGGATCGAATGAATATCGTCCCGTGGTAATTAGCTATATATTCATTATCTATTTTTATATTGTCGATTATGTGTGTGTGTGTGTGTGTGTGTGTGTGTTTGTGTGTACATATATATTGTTTAAATATTTGTTATACACAATAATTTTGCATGACTGTTTGTAATTATCAAGTTAGAGTTTCCCTCTAACTTTCTGAAGAATATTGCACCAAGTAGTAGTAGAAATGATGGTGTACAAGTTGAGGAACATGATCAAGCAAATGAGGATCTCATGGAAGAATATGATGGGACAAATCAAGTTAATGATCCCATGGAATAATATGATGGGACAAATCAAATGATCCAAGATTTGTTTACTCATCCAGATGAGGATGGGGCCAGTGACGGTATTTATGATGAACCTCTATTAGAAAAGGAAAATAAATGACTTTATGAGGGCTCAAGAGCAAATCTTCTCTCTTCTACATTGTTGCTAGTGAACTTAAAGGTTATGAACAATTTGTCGAACACTTGTATAACATATATCATAAGGTATGTAATATGTTTCATCTCATATACATAAATGTTGACTTTTTTCTATTTTGTTTTAGTGTTAATTAATGTGTAAAATAAGAATGCAATTTGTATGATTAATATTCTTCACATTAACTAGTTATTTATTATGTTGTAGATTGTTAGGTGAAATTTTGTTACCATCGTCAAATATTTTACCTCGCACATATCGATATTTTCATGCCATTATGAAAGACATTGGAATGGATTATCAAACTATAGATGCATGTCTTAATGATCATATTATATATTATGGACAATATGTTTCAAAAACATAATGCCCACAATGTCTTATCAGTAGATATCAAACCGATCATGTAACAAAAAGGGTGTCTCGAAAGGTTCTTCGTCATATTCCCACAATTCCACGTTTAAAATGATTGTTTAGGTGTGAAAGCATAGCACAATTTATGGATTACCATGCACGTAATATAAGTGGAGATGGTGTTCTTCGAATTTCTGCCGATGGTTATTCAACTAGGGAAATTGAGGAAAAATGAGCATATTTCAAAGATGAACCCACTAATGTTAGGCTTTCATTGGCAGTTGACGATCTTAATCCATTCAGAGAGCTTAGGTCTATTTACTCCATGAACGAGTGCAGAACGGTGTATAACCCATAATGGGGTGGGCGAAGCTTCCAATGGGGTCATGTAAGGCGTTATTTCTTCAAGTGCAACCAAACTTTGTCACCCACCTGAAACTTATGTGGCACCCAGTGTTGATCATGGCATTGCTTGTACTTGTCATTAGACTTCTATAGGATGTCTTGAACCTATTGGTGGATGTTCTAGATCCGCTCAATGAACCAGGTAGCTTTGTCAGCTTCAGTTGGAGCAGAATATGAGTCGGTCAAGGTGACCGCAAGGATTAGCGCAACATCTATGGGACCCAATGGTTGGAATCCCAACCCCACCTGAAAGGGGCTATGGGTGGTTGAGCTATGTAGGGATCGGTTGTAGTTATGATAGACATAGGGAAGACTCTCATCCCATGTGTGAGGGTGCTTGGAATTATACATGCGCAAGATATGCACGATCATTCTATTTACGACCTCGGTTTGGCCATCTATCTAGGGGTAGAAGGTCGTGGATTTAGTGAGCTTCATGTCCACCAGTGACCAGAGGCTCGACTAGAATGTGTTGATAAATTGACTATCCTGATATGAGAAAATGGTTTGTGGGATTCCAAAATGTACCCAGACTCATTCAAAGAAGATCTTGGCAGTGGCCTCTGCTATGATTCTCTTCTTGCAAGTGGCCAGAATTTCCATCTTATAAAAGTGATCAAAAACCAAAAAAACATAGTCATTTCCCCTCTTGGTGGATGGGAGGCCCGACATGTAGTCCATTGATATGGATTCCCATGGTCGGTCAGGAGTAGGAAGAGGGGTGTACAGTCCATGTTTCTTAGTGGTCAGTTTGGCAATAACACAGGCAGTGTAGGACCTGATATACTTGTTGATCTCGTGTCGAAGTTTCGGCCAATAGAAATGTTGTTGCAACATTGCCACTATTTTTTCAACGCAGAAGTGTCCTACCACCCGACTATAGTGGGATTCCCAGATCAGCTTCGCTCGCTTGCTTGATGGAATGTAGAGATGGCCTAGATGACACAACATCCCATCTTGAAGATGGAAATTATCGACAACTGTGTTTGTGCCCAACATTTGGTAGGTGGTGGCGAAGTCTGGGTCTGTCTCATAGAGTTGAGGCCATCCAGAGGTCTCATGGTTGCAAGAGTCTAGCACTGTGGTGAGTGTCGTGACTGGGAGTCTACTGAGGCAATCAGTGATGCAGTTGGTGCTTCCTATTTTATACTTGATGTTGAGGTGAAATTTATGCAAGTATGTGGACCACTTCTGATGGTGGTCATTCTACAATTTTCCTTGTGTCTACATGAACTACAATGGCTTATGATGAGTGTGGATGACTGTCTCCTTCCCAAGAATGTAATGTCTCCACTAGCGATAAGATTGCACAATGGAATACATTTCTTTGTCGTAAGTAGGGTACTTATGTACAACATCTGATAGTGTCTCACTATGATAGGACACGGGGTGGTCGTGCTGAGTGAGAACGACACCCACAACATAGTCTGAGGCATCTGTATCGATATCAAAGGGTTGTTGTAGGTATGGTAGTGAAAATACTGGGGTTGAGAACAAGTGTTTCTTCAAATAATCGAACGCTTGTTTTTGGGACCGACCCTACACAAATTTCTCCTTACCACCACCCTTGGTTATTTGGCTAAGGGCCCATGCAATACGGGAGAATCCCAACACGAACCTGTGATAGAAATTGGAAAGGCCCAAGAAGCTCTGAAGCTCAGTGAGTGTGGTTGGGGTTGGCTAGTCACGGATGACTTGGATCTTGGTTGGATCCACATGTACGCCATGTTGATCAATGATGTATCCTAGGTAATGGACCCTGTCCATGCCGAAGGAGCATTTTTCCAAGTTGGCGTATAGCTTGTGTTGCCACAGAGTGTGCAAAACCTACTAAATATGTTGCAAGTGATCTTCCCAAGTCTTTTTGTAAATGAGAATGTCATCTAGATACACCACTACAAAATTATTGGTGAATGGTCGTAGGATATCGTCCATCATCTCCGTGAAAGTGGTTGGAGAATTTGTCAAACCAAAAGGCATGACCAACCATTCAAAAAGACCTTCATTTGACTTGAAGGCGGTCCTTTATACATATGTTTGTTCTATCGGGACCTAGTGGTATCCAGACTTAAGATCAATCTTACTGAAGTATTTGGCTCCCATGAGCTGATTAAGGAGGTCGTTGATTCGAGGAATCGGGTACCATTTTTTTACTGTGATTTTATTCAAAGCCCGGTAATCAATGCAAAGTCGCCAGGTTCCCTATTTCTTATGTATCGGCATGATTTTGCTCCTGCAAGGTGATGAGCTGGGATGGATGTGCCCCTTGTGGAGAAGTTCTTGGATCTGTCGCTTGATCTACTCATTCTCTAATAGAGAGCGGTGGTAGACTGGCCCATTGGGCAGCGGTGTGTCGGTGGTCATATCGATGGGATTCTTGACCTAACAATGTAGAGGTACCCCGGTAGGTGAGGAGAAGATATCTCAGGATTCTTCCATGACCTTATCTACTTGTTTCTTCTATGTGGAGAGGTTGACCGCAGAGACCCTGGATGTGGCTGTGATATTTCGCTCATTCTGAGAGAAAATCACGAAAAAGACAAACTTCCCCGTTTGAGAGATGACCTTCCTACATTACTTGGCAGAGATCAAGGAAATATCACTAGGAGGGACTGCCTCGGGTATCCTGTACAATTTCATGTTCAAAGTAATAATAACACTACGAGGCCTAGACTCATATACAATATGACGTTTCCATAAATAAGGTTGGCCCAAAAGAACATTATAAACTTCGAGAGCAAAAAAATCACACAATGCCTTGTCTTTGAAGGGCTTGATGTCGTACGACAATCGACACTGTTGGCTGGCGCAAAGATCGCTTCCTTTGCAGAGCCATCCAATGGTGTAAGGTTGTGGGTGCGACGTTGTAGGCAAGGTCAGTCGCTTTACAACCTCTGCTGAGATGAGGTTCTTTTGGCTACCGCTATCAACGATAAAGTGCAATGAGGTTCCTTTTACCCACATATGTGAATGAAAGAGGTGCTCGTCTTCTTTTGGATCGTCTAATTCACCAGGATGGAGCTTGGTGGTAGCAATGGTGACACTAGGTTCCGTGTCAATGATTCGTCTTTCACTTTCTGGTTTTGACTCAGAGTCAGAACCCACATCTGATTCAGAGGCTTTCACTTCGGCCACTAGCGACTTCTTTGAGCGACAATGAG
The DNA here is from genome assembly GCA_000966675.3 of Picea glauca. NCBI lineage: Eukaryota > Viridiplantae > Streptophyta > Pinopsida > Pinales > Pinaceae > Picea > Picea glauca. The sequence continues at coordinate 158,526 of JZKD02S0892428.1, read as the reverse complement.
TAGTGTTATTTCAAGGGCTCTTATGGAAGTCGCACCACTTCCTGGTATCTTTCTTTGTCTTTTCGGTGTCCTACTTTGCTTGCGGCTTGGATTGGTTGTCTTGATACTGTCCATATTTTATCTGTCCTTTGTTATGTGGGTTGGGGCCACCCTTTCCTGGCTTTTTTTGTGAGGGGTTCCCAGTTCCAAATTGTTGTGTCTTTTGTTTGAGCTTCTGCTCGATTTTGATGGCATATCGGTAGGCCGCGCCCAAGGACGAGATGTCCAGAAATTCCATTTCGGTCTGGATGTATCTATGCAGAGCACCACGATACTTGAGCATCGAATGTCACTCTGAATATTTGATACCCAACTTGGTACGCAAGGTATCAAAGATATTTGTGAACTCTGGCATTGCTTGGTCTCTTTCTTGCCGCAGTGTGGTCCATTTGTTATACAAGTCGTCAGAACTTTCGAAAGGGTAGTATTGTTCCTTAATAGCATCCCTGAAGGATTCCTAGGTGGCCACGATTGTAAATAATGAGGGTTCCTCTGTTTCATTTTTCTCACAGAAATTTTTCCACCAATATTTGACATGGGGAATGGCTTTGAGGAGGGAAAAAGTAATCTTTTCTCTATTCGAAAAGTTATGGACAGAAAAATACCCTTCTGGTAGATTCAACCACTTGTCTACAACATATACATCTATATGACCTTCAAATATAGGAATATAGAAGTTGATTTGTACCTTGGAGGGGGCGGCGCCTCCGCTCGAGGAAAATGCGTCGCATGTTGGTAGCCGCCGAAGGATTTGCACGGAACTATCCATCATCTCGTTCCTTTGTTGTGTGAGGGATTCCTCAAGAAAAATTTTGAAAGGATCTCTTGTCCTATCATCTTTCTTTTCTCCTGCCATGTGAGGTTGCTTGAGCGTGTGAGAGATTTTTTCCTCAAGATAAACAAGCTCGAGACCTAATTCTTTGTACCCTGACCTCATTAGGGACATACATTAAGACGACAAGGAGCAGACTGCTCTGATACCACTGAACTGGATTTTATGATCACAATGAAATGCATACAGAGTATTAAAAGATGTTTAACACAAAATAACAGAGATACAGTAAAACTGGTTTTCTTTTCAATAAGGAAATAAGTTGAAACTGTAAAATGCAGCGGAAAACTAGCTTCCTGGAATGGTGGCGGCTTATCTCTAAGAAGAGATGTGATGGTTGCGCTCATTTGAAAGAATATGACTACAATGATTCTCTGAAGTCCTTTTACAATAAAGATGAATTCCAAAACCCTAGACATCCAAAAACCTAACCCTAGGAGATGAAGTGCCAAAAGTCATGTGGGCCCCGGTGGGGGTAAGTTAGTACATCAACTTCCCGAGGTTGTATCTTTTGCATACGATCTTCATTTTAGGCGCACGATAGCCCATTGGAAAGGTCTAACCAAGAAGAACGTTTTTCGATTGGCCTGGGTCAATAACTTTATCAATCACTTGGGCCCCAAATCCCCCAAAAAATGTCGTTTAGGGCCTCAAAACGACCCCAGAAGTTTGGAACATGAAAAACTGTCGAAAAACTGCCAAGGTGGAAAACAAAATTTCGAGCCAGTGGAATAGGTGGGTGGCCATCAATATCCACCTAGATCATCATCACTTCCAAAAATAATGTCATCGACATAAACTTCAATTATCAATACACTACCTTGATTTACCTTTATGTAGAGATTGTTGTTTGCATTGCCTTTCCTGAACCCTTGTTGTTGTAGATACTTGTCCAATATTGAATACCAATAGTAAACCAGATCATCTCACATGGATCATATACCAAGGACACCTCTCAACTATATGTCCAACATCACCAACACATGCTTCTACCAAGCATGTACCAAGATCACCAACATACCATCACAAGATATGTGTCTCAACCATGTACCAAAGCATGTACCAAACCAAGTGCATCAACCATGCACCAACATATGTACCAAACCATGCATCAACAATATACATCAACACATGTACCATACCATGTACCAACAATGTATCTCAACCATATACCATATCACTCAATCGTGCCATACACCATGCATCATAGGATATATCAAGCAAGTACCATTAATGGTGTACCAAGAGATGTGTCTCATACATGTGATGTCATTGATATTCCTTTGATATCTACACGGGAATACTGCTTCTTAATCTGTAAATCAAACTCTGGATGTCTGAAACAATCTGTACTGAAGATATCCCTGCATGTGTGGAATGAACCTCTACAAAGTCATGAACTTCTTCATGTGTAACTTCCAGCTGATACCTACATAGGAATGTGGTCTAAAAGTTGCTTCTCAAAAAACTCAAACTATTTCTATGTGCTTCTATCATCAAAATACTCTGAAACTGAATGTCCAAAATTTGCAAACACTTCAAACTTCTCGAAGGATGGTTATCTGATATGTAGATCTATTGCATATACTCCCCTTGTTCAATATTCATATTTACTAGGAGTCTCCAAGTCATATGGCTCAGAAAAATGGAGGAATCCCCCCTAATGTTGAGTAATATTCCTCACTATTTGTATATTCATCATCTTCCTAGGTTCTAACATATTCCACTTTTCCTCTAGATTCAACATCTTTCTAACTTCTGAAATTTTCTTCTCTTCCTGTAGTTTCATATTGATCTTCCACTATTGCAATCCTTGAGCATATGAACTATGGAACTTGTTCTTAATTCATCTGATCTTCTTGGTTTTCTTTTCTTCTCCAAAGTTTCTCGTATCCGCCATCATTGTTTTCCTTCATGGAAGGCTCTATCAAGTTTTTGCAATTTCGAGCTATATGACCATAATTGTGGCATTTTTAACATTCAATATTGGAAAGAGCCACATAACCATCTCTTTCTTTCTTCAGAGTTAGAAACATGTTCTTGTCACCTATCATATGCTTTGAAAAACCACTGTCAACATACCAATCACTTTTTTTGTGTTGGGATTGTAGAGAAAGTGAGCATTGATTCTACTTTATTTTCCATATCTCTTGTGGTTCCTATATTCGACTGTTAATTTTCTGCTTTGATTCCCTGGGTGGAATAGTCAATCTACAATTCTTCGTTATGTGTCCAAAATTGTTGCATTTGTATCATTCTACTTCATTTCTCAATGAATCAAAACTATTTTAATTTATGTTGTATGCTTCATAATATCTTCTGGGATAACTATAATTTAAGTACCTTCCATAGTTTCTTCGGTTCTTGGCATAGGCTTCACAATTTACAACTTTATGTCCAAAATTAGCATAATTAAAACAATGACCATAAAAGAACCTTTGATACCTGGGAGTAGATGATCTTCTTTGTGATGCACTCCTTCTGAATTCATCTTCTTCAGTCTTGTTTATTTCTGGAATGTTCTTCTTTGGGGACTTGCATTCTTCCTTCTTGACATAATCTCTAACAATCTTTGCATAACTTATTTGTGTTGCTTCATGTTCTATTGTCTTGGAGCTCAATCCTTTCTCATTATGTAGTTGGCTGTATCCTAGTCTATATCTATCATCAGATGGTATTTGACTCCTAATTATTTGATCCAATATTTTGGTGCTCTTCTGCTGCATATATTTCTTTTGAAGATCTTTCCTTAAAGAGACTATTTCTACTTCCAAGATTCCAATCATTTTTTCATTTTCTTCTAACCGACTTCTAAGTATTTCCTCAATTCTTCTATCTTCTTCTATTTGAATTTTTAGACTCATGATCATTTGCTCTAGTTCTTTAGAGTAGGAATTTTGAGATCCCTCTTTCATTTTTAACTTTGCCTTGTGTGACTTGTTTTTTTTTCTTTCCTTCCTAAGTTCTTCTAATGCATTAATTAGCTCTTCTTTGAGACCGACTTCACCTTCTTCTTCAAAATCATCTTCTACTACCATGAAGAGTACTCTTTATGAATCAATGTCACTATCGTTATCATCCTTGTCTGATGATGAAATGCCCTCCTTTGAGTAGAAACTTTTCTTGAAGAATTTACTTTTATTTATTCTCTTGTTTCCTTTTGATATTTCTTTTCCCTTTTTGAAGCTTCTTCTTCATCACTATATTTATTCTTATGAGGACATTTAGAAGCAAAATGGACAATACCACTACAATTCAAACATTTCAATGGAAGCATACCTTTATACTTGTTGGTTCCTTTTTGTAATTTCCTTACAAAGTTATCCATCTCTTCATCTTCGTCTGAATCATCACTACAACTCCAACCTGGTTTTGACTTTTTCTTGATCTTATTCTTTTTCTTCTTGGATGCCTTGAAAGTTGCTTCCTTTGTGACTTAGTTCTCCTCTTTTGTTCTCATTTCATAGGCTATAAATATTCCATGTAGCTCATCCATGCTCAATGGACTGAGATATGCTCTTTCTTCTAGGGATGATATTTTAGGATCAAATATCATAGGAAGAGACCTCAATACCTTTTGAACAACCATTGATTCATCAACTTCTACTCTCAATCCCTTAATAGTGTTAACTATTTTTTCAACTTGCAAAAGGTAGGTTGCAATGTCTTCATCTTCCTTCATCTTCAATTGTTCAAACTCAGCCCTGAATATTTGAAGCTTAGCTCCCTTAACTATGGCATMTCTTTCATAAATCTTTTGGATTTYATCCCAAATATYCTTTGCACTGTCACAATGCATAACCTTGACAAATACTGAATCAACTAGACTACTCAGAATGGTACCTTTAGCCTTCGAGTTATTTTCACTAAGTTTATTTCCATCTTTGTCGATTRGGGGAGTGGCTAGTGTTGTATACCCATCTACTATTGATTTCCAAACATCAAATCCCTGTGCCTGTAAACAAATTTTCATYCTTTTATTCCAGAAGGTTGAGTTCTAACCTTCAAAMACTGGTGCTCCTATCTTAGCRTATTCCATGAATCTCCTTCCAGTGGTTAAACGGCTTCCTGAAGGACCTGCTCTGATACTAATTGTTGGAATACTAAGAGGGGAGTGAATCAGGATGATTAGAATTAGTACTTTTAATCACAATATAAAACCTCTAATAAATATCATGAGCATTCAAAACACCATAATTCAATGCATAAACATCACATAAACACAGTACACCAGAATTTTATGTGGAAACCTAATGCAGGAAAAAACCATGAAATGCTTTTCTTATTTATCAAAGAGAACATTCATTGGAAGTACCAACTTCCTATTTCTCCATATACAACTGGAAGAAGGCTCCAACCCCCTATTTACAAGCTGCAACCTAAAGGAAGCTCCAACTCCCTAATTTAACCGACTCCAACCAGAAGGAGGCTACAACCCCCTTTCCTTGCCCCATCCAACCACCCTGAAATATAAATGTAGACCAATATTTCACTACCTCTATCACTAAAAATGATAACCTATTGTTGTATTTGTTTTTGATACCTTTGTTTCTACTATTGATATCGATATTTCATCAAGACTGCAACCACTCATACCTCATACTAGGATTCACAATAGATTTCTCCAAATCAAATGCCTATGAATCACTAAGACATACGTGTTCCTAATTTCTTCAGAATGCTCACCCTAACACACACATGAAGATATACCTTCAACCTATAGCTAACCTGAGTTTTAGATCCCTGATCTTCAAAAAAAATTCTTCACAGATCCACGACCCTATACACTGTCTGCTCGCTGGTATCCACACTTTTTTCTCACTGCAGTCCGCAAATGTATGCATGTTTCCTCCTGAAAGACGTAGATTTTCTCAAAGAACCTATGTCTATAACTTATTCTCCGTATGCTCAACTCCTGCAAACTTCTTACTTCACTGGAATTCTCTACCTTCGACTCACTGCCTCAGATCTTCAACCTCTATTCTCATACGTGGTTTTCCAATTCACTCTTCTCTGTGTTTTAATGAGGATCTCATGCAAGTGACATGCACATGCAACTCACATGCAACTTGTTAACTTATGTTAACAATTACTTTGACATGCAACTTATTAACTTCTGTTTACAACTACTTTACCTTGACATGCAACCTATTAACTTCATGTTCAAGGGTTGACATCAATGACAATTGATATTTCAACAATTAAATGACAATTAATCTTTCAATAATTACAATTAATCTTTCAATAATTAATCTTTCAACACATGACATATTTGAAAGACAAAATTATTGTAGTAGAAAATTCAAATCAACGATATGTGAAAATAAAAGAAACATTACGGCAAGGTCATTTTCAGCAGAAATTTAATTTTTATGAGCTAAAAGAAGATGGAATTCTCATGTACAAGGGAAAAGTATATGTGTCGAATTCCAATGAGATGAAAAATGCAATTCTAAAGGAAATGCACAATGTGCCATATGTCGGGCACCCAGGATATTAGAAGATAATTACATCTCTGAGAAGCGAATACTTTTGGCCGTGAATGAAGAAAGAAGTGGCTAATTGTTGGGCTCTAAAAATTTCCTAAAATATAACCTCTATGCATCATCCAAAGGTAGGCGCTGGCACAAGCATTTTACTTGTCGCCTATGTAGGTTCTTACCTTTCGTTTTCAATACCCGTCCTCCAGAGATGCAACCCCTGTAAAGGGACATCAATCGTAACAAAAGGAATGACAATTGTTCCGTTCAAATGAACAACACTACTTGCAAAAGGAACAACAATCGTGATAAGGGAATGGCAATCGTTATATTGGGACGAACTAATGTTCTATTAATTGAGTTGTAGTACTTGCCCAACCATCTAATTTGTCAATCCGAGGTTCATAAACTTATGAAGCACACACAAAGTATATGCAAGATTGAAGTAGGACTAATCTAATCTAATGTTTAAGCTATAACTGAAATTGAATCATTAATCTAACACATGACTGAAATTGAATCATTAATCTAATGAAGGAAATTGAAACACACGACTTGGAATTGAATTAATCTAGTTGCGTAAATGAAATTACTCTAAGAATGGGAAATTGCGTAAATGGAATTAATCTAGAAATGGAGAACTACATGAAGGAAAAACAAATACAACATGTGAAGAGTTGAATGACACAACAACATATGTCAGCTCACGCAAATGAAGCAATCTTACATTACAATAATCAAATCAATCTTCATAACAAAATAATGAAAGCATGGAAACCAAATCCATGAATCAAAGCTAAGAATCCCTTTCTTTTTCGAATCCTAAGGATTACTACTAAATGACTACAAAATAACTCTAATTAATTGAATCCTCATGAAGAAAGAGCACTCTCTTTTATACACAAGAGCCTTGAAGATAAGATAACCATCTCATTATTACAGATCCACTTTTCTCTCAACCTATTTCCCATTATTACAAAATATAATCCCTTCAAATCCTCACACATATCTCTCATATATGTTGGATAAGATATTCCAACCAAATCTCCATGATCTTCTCCTTGGAGTGGGCTTAAATTATCTCCTCAAATATTGAAATGGTGGAAGAAGTATTCAATAAGTCATTTTGAATTAATCCTTCACATATTCCTACACATTACAAAGCTCACACATTTTTGACATATATATGAAAACATGTCAATTTTCTAACATTTAATCACAAATTCCCTTTTAATACTAAAATGAATAAAGTGGAGAATAATAAGGTGAAACCCAAGTATATTTATGGAAATGATATCATGAAAGGTTAATGGGGTGATGAAATGTGAAGAATAATGAAGGGAAAGGTGGACGAGAATAGGACATTTCTGAGCCCCAACACTAATTACATAGTGAGATGTCTAGAATGCCATAAAGCAAAGACTGAGCATAGGCATCCAACTGGGTTATTGCGAACATTTCCCATTCTAGAATTGAAGTGGGAAGTTGTCACGGTATTTATTACTAATCTTACCAGAACAATGAAGCAACATGATTCCATATAAGAAACTATTCCAATAAAGACTATACACAAGGCATCAAATATTGCAAATATCTACATGAAAGAAGTTGTTAGGATACATGGAGCACCTAAGGTAATAGTTTCAGATAGAGATCCAAAGTTCATATCCAATTTTTAGAAGGGTTTGTTCAAGGGCTTTGGATCAAATTTGAATCTTAGTACAATGTATCATCCAGAGTCAGATGGGAAAACATAAACAACTAACAGGATAATTCAGGACATGATTAGAATCTATGTAATGGATCAACCATCAAAGTGGGAAGATTATATTCATTTAGTTGAATTTGTCTATAATAATGGGTACCGAGCCTCATTTAAAATGAGTCCATTTGAAGCATTGTATGGCAGAAAATGTAACACTCTGGTGAGTTGGGATAATCTAGCAGAAAAAGCAGTTGTTGGGCTAGATTTGTTAAAGGAAGTGGAAGAGCAGATGACAAGGATAAAGCAAAATTTAAAGGTTGCCTAGGATAGCCAGAAAAGTTATGCAGACAAGAATAGAGTTTTCAGATATTTTAAAGTGGGTGAACATGTGTTTTTGAAAGTGAAGGCACAGAGAAATTCTCTAAGATTGGTAAGTTGCCCGAAGTTGGCAGCAAGATATTGTGGACCTTTTGAAATATTAGAAAAGATAGGATTAGTTGCATACATGCTATCATTATCTTCATCCATGCAAGTGAATAATGTATTTCATTTATCATTATTAAAGAAGTTTGTACCTGATCCTAACCACATAATTGATTGGAATGTGATCCAGGTGGAGCATGAAGGGGATTTCCAGGTGGAACCAGTACTTATCCTGGACCAGAAATTCAAAGTGCTAAGGAAAAAATCCATAGGGATGGTAAAGGTTCAATGGACCTGCTACATTCTTGAAGATGCTACATGGGAGCATGAAGAAAACATGTGGGAAGAGTACCCACAAATTTTTGACAATTTTGAAGAAATCAGAATGCAAGACTCCATTTTGGAAAGCTAGAGTTATAGAACCACATCTCAGAGTCCTAGCCAACTGCTCTTTGGACCTTGATAAACGAATGGTTCATTCCTTGGGTTAGCCTTGCTAAACAGATGGTACATCCCTTGGTTTAACYCTGATAAACAAATGGTGCATTCCTTGGGTCGACGAGTTGAGAGGAATAGGAGATTGATGGTTGGAGTTGTTAAATTGCAGAATTTTTATTTCTAAGTATTGTGATGTAAATTTTCATATATATATATATATATATATATATATATATATATCGCCATAGAGTGCACCGAGGACGACGCACAATTGTAGAGGAAGGAGAATGTAACATTCCCGCTATAATCCCTAGTTTAATTAATGTTTATGTAGATATAATGTGTGGCTACAACCAAAGCAATGTAATATGCACATTGTATTTCTATGTTTTAATAATAAAATGTGATGCCAACTACTAAGGGGACATGGAAAAGAGATGGGGGTTGAATTAATCCACAAGAGAGGGGAGTGTCTAAGATAATGGCCAAGAGGGGTCCAAGGGGGAAATACCCATGTATATTAATTTAATCCATTTTCCTAAACTTGCTAATTGTATATGAACCTTCCAATTTCTGATTGAGTGTTCCCAAAGCCAATCATTGAATATATATAAGAGGGTGGTTATGAGTGGTCACATCCCAGAGTTATTGGGCACATAGGGTTTGAGTACAATCAACTGAGGGGAGAGTGTGAGTCAAGAAAGTCAAGCCAAAGGGAGGAAATTTGTATGGGTGGGGACAACAATTCTTAGACAAAGTTTTTGTGCATGAGAGAAAGTAGAGAGAAATAAAGAGAGCTTGGAGTTGGTGCAGCCATGGAGGGCTAATTCTATAGCAAGATGGAATGTATTTGGAGCATTTTGGAGTTGAATATTGAAGAGCCAGGTTGTTAGTCCTAAAAAGTGGACTCCATAGTGAGTTTCACTGTAACAACAAGTGTTTTTTGTTAGTTTTCTGGTAGTTCTCCTAACAACAAGTTTCGTTGAGTTCCCGACTGAGAGATTCCTAGTTAAATGTGTCAGAGAAACCTTGATAAACTAATTAATGGAAAATTCCTTGGAATAATTCTAATAAATGGATGGTACATCCCTGATAAATGAATGGTGCATTCCTTGGGTTGGGCAGGTCAGAAGGAAGAGAGTTGGTAGAAAAATTGGGATAGTTGTAGGAGATTATAAGTTGGTCAGTTATGAGTTTTATGAATTGCGGATGGACTGTGAGAGACCACCCTCTTTTGTGGATTACTTGCCTCAGCTCAGGGGTAACTGGTTGTTGAGATTTGGAACAATAAGTCTATGGTTGGGTGGAACGTTCGTCCCAAGCAGTTGGTTTCACAATTCTTGTTTAAAGATAAGTGTTTTATCTTGTGGCTAAGTTATTTACATGTGTTATTGTTGTGCATGAACTATGCGTAAATGAGGATGACTTATATGTTGTTGTAATGAGAAGTTTACTTGCACTTCATGTTGATTATTAACATGCCTTAGATGCATTTGTTCTATGGTTATAGACAATAGCTAAATATGTTTAAAATTTGTAGTTGCAAGTTACAGGAAATCAACTAACAGTAAAAGAATTACTTTAGTGAGCGAAAATTTCATTTTTATGTGTATTCTGCATCATAACGTCCCTCAGTTGGGCTGGGGAATGTTACAAAGTGGTATCAGAGTTGAAAAAAGGGAGAGTTTTGTGTGGCATGGCCCAACGTGGGTGTCTAGGAATGTTACAAAGTGGTATCAGAGTTGTAAAAAGGGAGATTTTTTTGTGGTGTGGCCCAGCCTAGGTGGTTGGGAACATTATACGAAACTTTCCACCGAATTATGCTACCCCTTCCATCGAAAATCCATGTTTCATACTTCCTTCATATCTTGATGGAGCCCATCAAGGAGCTTCTCTATCTCGCGAAACTACTCACAATGAGTATCTTTGACTGCAAAAATATGTTTCTATATGGCATGGTCCCAATATGGTGTGCCATATGATGCCAACATTAGCTCATGAGTTCATCAATTATGAAAAACATCCTTGTCTTGAGCCTCACAATGGGATCTAATTTGTTTAAAGCATTATATGTGTTATGCCTTGCACATAGGTGTGCAGTGTGAGTGATTTTGTTTTGCGTATTCCATAACCAAAAAAACTTTTTTTTTTTTTTTTTTTTAGATTTTACTTTGCCTTTTGACCCCCTAAATCTATTTTACTTGTGTTGAAAAGATTTTGGGGATGTTTTTTAAGAAGATGGTCACTTCCACCAAACTCGAGGTACATGTTCCCAAACCGACATATAGGGATATGTTTTTCCTTTCAGTTCCCGCTTTGCATTATTAACCATCCATACTGCCAGTATTATGCCTTAGGTTCCAACCCGGTCAGTTTCGACACTAGCCACTCCTATTGAATGTCAGAATTGGTTCAGTAGTTCCTACCCTTCATGGGAACACTAGTTAGCAACCATATTTCCATTTGGTTCCCATGTTGTGTTTTTCCGTAGGCCCAGGATTCCTCCTTTAGCCCCATCAT
>JZKD02S0892428.1:94716-113987 GCA_000966675.3 Picea glauca | reverse complement strand
CACATAAGCCCACTAGCTTATATAACTTGTCTCACCAGCCTTATAAACTTGAATTACAGTTCATAAACAAGCTTTATACTTCATAGACATGATTTACAACAGGGCTCGGCCTTGGAGACATTACACCAACCCTCCTAAAATGTATACATGGCAGCTAGATACATTGAGATATAAAGGACGCATTGTTCTAGTAACATAATTCTTCCTTAAAACAAATGATCTTAGAGGAATTTTATTCATCACCTATAGCAGGTCACTCTGGAATTCATAAAACACATGAAAGAACTAAGTGCTTGTTCTTTTGGAAAGGCATGGAAAACGACATAATACTTGGTTGTGTTTCAAGTTTAAGGGTTAAGGAACATTGCATTCAATGACGTGGTTTTCTTCCTTTGGGTTTCCCTAGGGAAAATCCTATGTCTTTGTGTGATGAAATTTTTTCAATGGTTGGGTTCTAATTTTTTGTTAGAGATCTAGCTGCTCTTAATCATGTTTAGTTGAATTCATGGTTAAAATGAAGAATTCCCCACTGTATTCTGCTAGCATCACTCATAAATTCGTTTTCTTGTTAATGCTCTGTGAAAGCCAACAACTATGTAATAATCTCCGCCCACTCTATGTTGAATTTGAGATCAACGGTTGACATGATATGGCTATTGCATTTAATAATTTGTATAAGACTTGTGAGATAACCAACATTGGTAATTAATTGCAAGAGAATTTTGTTAAATTTAATGCTTTGCAAAGATAATAGCACAATATAGGATCACTGAGAGAAACACAATTACAAGGTACACAACATTTTCTCCTGGGAAACCCTATTGGGGGAGAAAACCCAGCAAAAACTTCCTTAATATAGATTGCCAATACAATGCCAAGAGAAAGACCAAAACACTAAAGATAATCCAACACTAAGCATGTGCCTCTCTCTTCTCCTTCTTCTAACTGCAACTTCCTTCAATACTTGCGCACTAGATGAGTGACTTGAGTGAGTGAGAGAATGAGGCGCTCTCCTCACTTATTTATACTTGTTGGGAGGTGCTAGGGTTATGTCCTTTCATCAAGTAGGGCCGACTTCTCCAATTAGTGGCTAAAACCACTTTAATTAGCCCTAGGGGCCGACTTTACAATCAACACCATATAACCATGGTTTGACCAATCCACAAAAGGGGATTTGATCTATACGAAAATAACTCAATTATAATTAGAATATTCTTCGTAGTTACAATATTTCAACACTCCCCCTTAACAAGAAGGGTATTCTACTGACATAACCCAACACAACATCATCAGGAGAAGGAGAGGGCAACATCATCATCAACATCTGAATCATTGACTAACATATCTATAAATCATCGAAAGTTTTTCTCATCATCAACAACATCATCTTTCACAGCATGGAGCTGGAGTAGCATCATCATCATTATCTGCATCAACATCAATTAGTATAACACTAATACAACATCATCAATCAGTACAAGATTGATACATCATCATGAACAACACGAGGCTAATACAACATCATCAACATCATCATCACGAGGATGAGATAACATCATCAACATCATCAACACGAGGCTGAGATAACATCATCAACATAATCATATGGCAACAGAATGTGGCAGGTGTAACAACAACATTTTGTGGTACTCTTACAGACCGTCCTTATCGGACCTTCGAGATCTGCCCAGGAATCAAAAGATTCCCTAGGATATAAAATCCTAACGGAGCTACCACGTGGTACTTTGACAGACCATCCTTACCGGACCTTCGGGATCTGCCCAGGAATCAAAGGATTCCCTAGGATATAAAATCCTAACGGAGCTACCACTACTGACCACAACTGGCATATACATGCACAGGTACTCTGACAGACCGTCCTTATAGGACGTTCGGGATCTACCCAGGGATGATCAATCCCCTAGGATATAAAAATCCTAACGGAGCTACGAGTTGTTGGTTAGGATACTATAGTATCATCAACATCACTCCCCGTTTCAAGGGAGGTCCTTTCAGACAACACCAAGCTTGTCTCGGAAGTGCTCAAACTTCACATGAGATAGAGGCTTGGTCAACACATCTGCAACCTGCTCATCTGTGCCAACATATTGGAGCTTTATAGCTCCCCTTTGCACCATATCACGAATATAGTGATACCGGATTTCTATGTGTTTCGACTTATCATGGAACACAAGGTTCTCCGTCATATTTATGCAATTCTGGTTATCACATAGAATCACGGTGGCTTCCATCTCTAGATCGAATAGACCTATCAACAACTTCCGAAGCCATATGGCTTCACAACTGGTGGAACATGCTGCAATGTATTTCGCTTCTGCCGTGTTGAGAGCAATACTGTATTGCTTCCTGCTCGGCCATGAAGTCATGGCTGACCTCAGACTGAAACAACATCCTAAAGTGCTCTTTCTATTAGAAACACTTCCAGCCCAATCTGAATCAGTATATCCATACAGTCTGAAGTCATGATTTCCAGTATAACACAGACCATATTCCAACGTACCCTTAAGGTATCTCATCACATGTTTTGCAGCTACAAGGTGAGCACGTCTGGGTTCTACTAGATACCGACTCAAGGTGTTCACAACAAAACATATATCAGGCCTGGTATTTGTCAGATACATCAACGAACCAATAATTTGTCTGTATAGAGTAACATCAACCAATTCTGATGAAGTATCTAGCAGGAGCTTCAACTTTGTTTCCATGGGTGTGTTCATGGTTTTACATTCCAACATGTCAAATCTCTTTAGTATTTCTACTGCATACTTCCCTTAGTTAAGGAAGATCTTCTTTGGGCTTTGCCAAACTTCAAGACCTAAGAAATAATGCATTAGGCCTAGGTCTTTCATCTCAAACTTTGTAGCGAGCTTCTTCTTACAATCTGTGATGAGATTTTCTTCTCTAGTTAAGAATAAGTCATCTACATACAATAACAATATAATTGGCTCATCATTCATAACCTTGAAGTAAAGGTTAGAATCAACTTTACTCTTGGTAAAGCCCAAGCTCCTCAGGAAACTGTCAATTCTGCCATACCAAGCTCTAGGAGCTTGCTTTAACCCGCATAGAGATTTCTTCAACCTGTAGATATGAGTCTTTCTATCTTCAACTTCAAACCCTTGGGGTTGTTCTATATACACTTCTTCTTCAATAACACCATTCAAGAAGGCTGTTTTCACATCCATCTGGTGTAACTTCCACTTCATCTTGGCTGTAAGAGCTATGATGGTTTTGATAGAAGTGTATCTGGCTACAGGGGCAAATGTCTCTTCATAATCAATGCCTTCCTTTTGAGAAAAGCCATGAGCTACAAATATTGCTTTATGTTTTTCAATACATCTGTCTACAACATGTTTTATCTTGTATAGCCATTTGGAAGATACCACATCTTTGTTCTTTGGTCTGGGAACTATTTACCATACATCATTCTTTATAATGGACTAGTATTCTTCTGTCATGGCATCCGCCCATTCTTTCTTCTGAATGGCTTCTTCAAAGCAAGTAGGCTCCTTCTCTATGAGATCACACATCAAGGCCATATAACTGGAGAATGGCTTAGGCTTCTTGCTTTGTCTCATGGTTCCTTCTGGGGCACCATACTTCTCTCCATCTTGAATAAGTTCCCTTGCCCAAGTTGGCTTTCTCTTGTGAGAGATCGTCATCTGGGGAGGCTCTTGAGATTCTATCATATCATGATCTTCTGGAATCTCATCATCAGGGGAAACTGTAACTTTCTTCACAACTTCTGCAACTCTGGGAGCTACAGGTTCTTCTTCATATACTTCTTCAAGTTAGCATCTCTTGATTGTTGCATCTTCATCAAAGGTTACATCTCTGCTGATCTCAATATGATGGTAACCTGGTATGTAAATTCTGAAGGCCTTAGAGACTTCACAGTATCCAACAAATATTCCCTTCTTTCTTGAAGGGTCCAACTTAGTTCTCCTTTCTTTTAGAATGTGTGCAAACACTGGACAGCCAAATATTTTGAGATGGCTTACTTCTGGCTTCTTTCCGGAGAACATTTCTTCGGGGGTTTTGAATCCAAGTGCACTATGGGATAATCTATTTTGGACATAGACTGTTGTTCTTGCTGCTTCAGCCCATAAGTGCATTGGAAGATCTTGATCCTGGATCATAGTCTTCATTGCTTCCATTATTGTTCTATTCTTTCTTTTTGCTACACCATTTTGTTGAGGATTATAGGGAGTAGTGAGCTCCCTCTTAATCTCGACTTCTCTGCAAAAGCTTCCAAATTCTTTTGAGGTGTATTCTTCTCCATTATATGACCTGAGTATCTTGATTTTTCTTTCGGAGAGATTTTCTACCAAGGCTTTCAATTCCTTGGACTTTCCGAGTACTTCATCTTTAGATTTCAAGAAATAAACCCAAGTCTTGCGAGAGTAATCATCAATAAATGACACATAGTATACATACCCACTTAGAGAGGTTGATGGCATTGGACCACATACATCTGAGTGGATGAGATCCAAGATTCCTTCTGCTTTACTGTCGCTCTTTGGGAAATGATTCTTTATGTTCTTTCCTTGCGCACATCCCTTGCATACACCTTCATGGTCAACCTTGAATTCTGGTAGACCTGTAACTACCTTGCTTACATATGGTAAGGCTTTGTAGTTGATGTGAGCTAGTCTTGTATGCCAAAGTTCACATGGACTCTCAGTGGAGTGAGTCAAGGATGCATCTGAGTGACCTTTTAACTTATATAGGCCACCTTCATTTGTTCCAATAACAATTGCATCTTCTATGGTTTTTCCTTTAGGCCACATAAGAACTTCACCATCTATAAATGAAACCCTGAACCCTTTCTTATCTAAGGTTGAGATAGAAAGTAAGTTCTTTGTCAAAACTGGTACATACAGTACATCCTTCATCTTCATCGGAGTTTCTAAATCTAGTTTGTAAGTGGATTCTCCCATTCCTTTGATAGGGTACTGATAGTCATCTCCAAGTGAGACTTTCTGGGGAAAGTCCTTTTTTGTAAGGCTAGAGAGAATGTCTCTCTGACCTGTCATGTGCTTAGAAGCACCACTATCTATGAGCCAAGTATCCTCTCCAGGTGTCACAGATCCTGAGAGGGCAGAGAATAAAACATAGTCTTCAATCTTTTCTTTAATCATCTTTGAGGGTGGCTCATCATCTTCAACTGCATGGGCATGATGTCTTTTGTTGTTTCTCTTCTTGTATTCTTCTCTTCTGGCAGGATAATTCTTAGCAATGTGTCCCGACTTGTCACAATGATAACATTGATAAGAGGAGAAATCTTTTTCTCTTCTTTATCCCTTCTGATATTTCTGGAATCTCCTTGGAGGGTGAGATTCTTTATGAGGGTGGGTGAATCTCTTTGGAGAGTGATATTCCTTATGAAGATGGGTCTCCTTTTGGAAATGAGACCTTTCCCTTCCTCCTTTAGTATGAGCAACTAAGGCTTGATCTTCATCCCTTAGTAGTATTGCTTCTCGGTTGGCTACTCTTGCTTCTTCTTGAACACATTCTTCCCATAAGCTATCAAAATGGAGTTTTTCTTTTCTTGCACAAATAGTTTGGATGAATGCATCCCAAGGTCTTGTGAGACCATTAAGAGTTGTCATTATAAGTTCATCTTCATCTAGGTTGTCTCCAATTGCTTCTAGTTGTTCCTTGAATTGAGAAACCCTAGAGAAATAGGCATGAACTATTTCTCCTTTCTGCATCCTTGTACTCTTAAGTTGGGTTCTCAAGTTCATCTTTCGGTTGATGTTCTTTCCTTCATACATTCTAGTTAGGGCATCAAACATTTCTTTTGGAGTATTCTTAGAAGACACTTGAGGAATCAAGTGATCTTTAATGGAGTCTGCAATGATCCTTTTGGCCCTAACCATATCCTTCTTGTACTTTGCTTTGGCTCCTTCTTCTTCGAGTTCGGGTACATTTTCTTTTATGAATTTTTCTAGGTCATTCTCTTCAAGAATGAGTCCAATTCTGTACTTCCAGGCACAAAATTTTTCCACACCTTCTAACTTGTCAACAAGCTTAGTGCTTGCGGACATCTTGACCTGGAGTTGAAATAATGACCAAAAATTGAAAGTGCTCAGAAAGTAATTTCGAACTTACTAGGATATGCGTTGGGTTGAGGCGAGTAGGCTGGAGCTGTCAGACTTAAAAAATTTCAAGTTTTACCCCTTGAAACTTGATTTGCGAAAATCTAGACTGGTACTTCTGGTACAGGTTCTGGTTTTCTAGTACCAGTCAAAACTAGGCTTTGACTTTTCGAAGGCTCTGGCCACTGAAAAGGTGTGCTCAGGTTGCCAATGAGTTCGCTAGGCTAGGGTGCACTTCCCTAGATAGTTTTTAGTCAGAAATTCTCTTCCAATAAAAAGCCCTAATTTTCTTGTACGACAACAGTGACGTATTTGGTTACCCTGTGAGAGATGCTATCTTCAGTTTAGCTCTGAAACCATGTTAAATTTAATGCTTTTCAAAGATAATAGCACAATATAGGATCACTGAGAGAAACACAATCACAAGGTACACAACATTTTATTATGGGAAACCCTCATGGGGGAGAAAACCCAACAAAAATTTCCTTAATATAGATTGCCAATTGCCAAGAGAAAGACCAAAACACTAAAGATAATCCAACACTAAGCATGCGCCTCTCTCTTCTCCTTCTTCTAACTGCAGCTTCCTTCAATACTTGTGCACTAGATGAGTGACTTGAGTGAGTGAGAGAATGAAGCACCCTCCTCACTTATTTATATTGGCTGGGAGGCGTTAGGGTTATGTCCTTTCATCAAGTACGACCGAATTCTCCAATTAGTGGCTAAAACCACTTTAATTAGCCCTAGGGGCCGACTTTACAATCAACACCATATAACCATGGTTTGACCAATCCACAAAAGGGGATTTGGTCCTATACAAATCCCGACATGATCAATCCACAAAAGGGGATTTGATCTATATGAAAATAACTCAATTATAATTAGAATATTCTTCGCAGTTACAATATTTCAACAAATTTAGGTGGTTCATTCCTTCATTAACAATATTTAATTTGTTGCTCGATGTTTGAAGACTCAAGTTTTTGTTGCTAGAGTATTGATGATCATTGGATGTTGCAATTTAGAGCACATAAATGTTCTCACCTTCATGCCTTGTTTCCCAACCTAAAATTGTAGTGCTGGTGTATTATTTTGGGATGAGTTTTGCATGAACAAATTTGTGGTTTATTAACATCATACAGAGTGGTGGGCACTCGTCGAGACCTACAAATACAAACAAAAGTATTTGGTACAATTATGAAGCCAAGCATTTAAGGGGGTATCCATGTCCACACACTACACATATGAGCAATTGTATTTGAAGTTTGAACCCTTGAAGTGAGTTTTTGCACAAATAGATTTAGAGGGTGTGTCATTCAATTGGCACTTGAGAACAGAGCATTGCGAACACAAAAGAACAAGCCTTAAGGCCAAAAAGCATAACCGGTTGGTGTATGCCTCTCGAGTGACTAACAATAGAGAAACCCGATATCAAAGACCTGAGTGTTATTGGCATTGTCTATTGGTTGTTTGTGTGTAGGTTACACTAGAGAATAGGCCACATCACGACTCTTGAATAGTGTTGCAGAGTAGTGTGCTCAGAACTGCATCTGGAACAAAGGCCTCAGAATCAATTATGGATGCAGATAACTTGAAGTCATACTAAGAATAGATATCGAACTTTAACTTGCATAGAGGATCTATGTTGTTGAAGTGAGTGGCTTAGAAGTCCCTCGTTTACATATCAAAAGATATCAGAGCAGTTGAATCCTTGACTGTGATGCGACTGCTAGAACTTTGAAGAGAAAGTATACTTAGCATGGGTAAAGCAAAAAGAGAAAGGTTGGAAGACTTGTAGGCCACCAATGTTTGGCTTCAAGAAGAGAATAGGCACTTGAAGGAGAATGTACAAATGTTTGACTAAAAGATGGCGAAGTTGGAAAAAGACCTTGAGACCTCTACAAAGATGATGTCACTGCTAAAGAATCAACTTGTTGAATGTCAAGACTCCCTCTTCGCTAGTATGGAAAATTGGGACAAGAGTAGAGTACAACTTATGCAACTGGGAGAGAAGGTTATTTAGATGAATAGTTGGTAGGAGGACAAGCTCAGTCAGATGATGGCTCAACTATAGCTAGAGTTAGCAAAGGAGGAAGAAGCATTGGCCAAGTTGGAGGCAACTGTCCAAGAGATCGGGCAAGTTCTTTCCATTGCTATTGTGGAAGCCAACACCATGACCAAGACAACTCTAGTAAGTGAACCTATAGACCTTTTTCATGAACCTATTGGTGAATTTGAAAAGCATACCAGAGGCATTGGTTCAAAATTGTTTCAAGATGGGCTTCGATGGACAAGGGTTAGGCAAGAGAAGACAAGGCATCCTAAGTCCCATTGTAGCTGAATAGAGGGCCAAGCATGAAGGCCTAGTTTTCAATGGAAAAGAGGAAAAGGCCACAAACACCAAGAACACATTTGTGAAGGCAAAAGACATGGCAGAGTTGGCCTGCTCATCAGAAGAAAGAGCAGCAGTGAATGAAAGTGGCAGCCCACTACAACGTCAACCTTCTTGTGGCGGATTATAGAAGGGAAACGATAAGAGAAGTGCATAGACTTAGCTTGCACCAACACTTAGAAGAAGTAGCAAGCAGATCAACTAGAGCAAGAAGAAGAAGGACAAGAGGTATGCATCAGGTAAGACCTCCCTTGTTTGTCACTGCTACAAGAAGAAAGGCCATATCATTGTGAGCTGTTGGTTTTCCGAGGCATTGTCATTCTATGGGAAAAAGGGCCACCTTGAGGCATCTTGTTGGCATAAGCAAGCCACATACCACAAGCTTGAATGGTTTGAGAGGAAGAATGCAAGAAGACTTCAACAATCTAACAACGAATTCAAAGGCACATGTAGAGGAGGAGTATGCCAAGCAATCCATGCAGTAGCAACAAGAATTTTTGCCACCATTGCTAGTTGAATGGACATTGGGAAGCAAAGTGTTGGTGACTTCATCCAGAGCTTCACCCCAAAAGCCAAACAATCAAGAGAAGAGTGTGGAGGGTGAAGATTGAAGAGGATGAAGTGCTACTACATCTCCAACCCAAGAAGCAAAAGCTATCCAAGGTGTTATAGCAACATAGGAGATCAACACCACCATCGAAATCGATGGCAGGTTGATGCCAACATCAAGGGAAACCCTAATTCAATTGTTTCCTATGATCTTCCAGAAGAAGATTCCCTTCTTGGAGATGTATCGAAGGTTAGTGCAAAGAGGTCAATAACCTTGGGGGTTCCTTGGAACTCCATGACATACACCAAAGCGAGTCGGATGCTAGATAATCCATGAAGATTGAGCACAAAAAAGATGGCATTTGATTGACATTGTTGTAGAGATGGAGTGTTGTGTAAGCACATGCAACAACAAAGAATTGTTTGATGTTTGAAGCAATTGATCCTAGTGAAAGATGGAATACCACACTTCCTTTCGTGAGTTGTTGTATGATGGCATAGCTTGCTGGGATCTCACTGATCAAGAAGACCAAAATTCGACTTGGCTTTTATTGAATGCCAAGATGGACCATCTCCAAGTTTGAGAATGAAAGGGACTTGCATGACGAGGATGGGAATGAGTTTTGATCAAAGAGTTCAGATTTGAAGATTGCTCAGAGCTGAGAGTCAGTGAGCAGACTTTTGTAATGCAGGAACAAGCAATCCAGGGACCAGAGCATGAGCCAGAGCCACGAGCTAGAGCCAAATCTAGAGTCATAGCTATAGCTAGGTGCCAAAGTTAGAGCCATGTTCTAGAGAAGTAGACAGAAGGCACATTGATCCACATTGGTTTCCTCTAAGCTTTTGGAGCCTGAAAAGCCTCTCAATGGAGAGGTGTGATCTGAAATGGATCCGAACAAGCGAATGGTTGTAAGACTTAGTTCCTAAGTGCAATTCGACAATTAATGAGGTTATATAAAATATTAAGGACAATGCAAATGTAAAATTAAATGAGGCAAAAGAGAGGAAAAACAAGAATTAAATAAAATAAAGTAAAAAGGGAAAATAAAATAGGAGAAAGAGTCGGGGATGGAGAATGAAAGGTCAGGTCTTTGGTCTTCTCATTACCCCCAACTCTACCTATAACTTGTTTCAATCCACTCTCAAAGGAATTTTTGCTGGCCAAGAGGTGAGGATGTAAATGTGAAGCTATGTAAATGTTGAATGGCCCATGAGCTTGCAGCCTACATTGTAAACCAAAGATTGTTGAAATGAAAACTGGGCAACCATTCAATGTTGGGGTTTTTTTCCTTCAGGTTTCCCTAGGTAAAATTTTGTGCTTTTGTGTGATGCAATTTTCTCAATGGTTGGGTTCTAATTTTGTGTGAGAGATCTGGTTGCTCTCAATCATGTTTAATGTGTTTCCTGTAGTTGAATTCATGGTTAAAATGAAGAATTCCCCTCTTTATTTTTGTTAGCATCACTCATAAATTCGTTTTCCCATTAATCTTTGTGAAAGCCAACTACTATGTAATAATCTCCATCCATTCTATGTTGAATTTGAGATCAACGGTTGCCATGATATGGATTTTGTATTTAATCAATTGTATAAGACTCGTGAGATAACCAACATTGGTAATTAATTGCAAGAGAATTTAGGTGGTTCATTCCTTCATTAACAATATTTAATTTTTTGCTCAGTGTTTGAAGACTCATGTGTTTGTTGCTAGAGTATTGATGATCATTTGATGCCTCAATTCAGAGCACATAAATGTTCTCACCTTCATGCCTTGTTTCCCAACTCAAAATTTGTAGTGTTGGTGTATTATTTTGGGATGAGTTTTGCATGAACAAATTTGTAGTTGATTGACATCATATGCAGTGGTGGGCACTCGATGGGACCTTCACATTCAAACATAAGTATTTGGTATAGTTATGAAGCCAAGCATTTAAGGAGATATCCATGTGCACACATTACACATATGAACAAATTGGATTTGAACACTTGAACAAAGTTTTGCACAAATGGATTCAAACGGCGTGTCATTCAATTGGCACTTGAGAACAAAGCATTGCAAACATGAAAGAACAAGCCTTGAGACCAAGAAGCATAGCCTTTTGGTGTATGCCCGTTGGGTGACTGACAACAGAGGAACCTAATCTCAAAGACTTGCTTGTTATTGGCATTGTCTTCTGGTTGTTTGTGTGTAGGTTACACTAGAGAACATGCCACATCACCACGCTTGAATAGTGTTGCAGTGCATTGGGAATTGCATCTGGGATAGAGGCCTCAAAATCAATTATGGAGGCAGAGAACTGGGCATCATACGGAGAACAGATATCGGACTTTAACTTGCGTAGAGGATCCGTGTGTGTGAAGCGAGTGCAGTATAAGTTCCTTGTTTACAGATCATATCTTCTCCACTTTTGTTGACTTCTCATTTTCTTTAGAAAAATACTCTTCCATACTGTCAACATCCTTTTCCAAATGTTTGCAAGTCTCTATCCTCCTTTCTTTCCATTTATTGTATACTATGGAAGTTGATCCTCCCTCAAAAGTTCTTTCATATCAACGTTTTCTTTGCTTGTTGGTGTTTGTACCCTACGCTGCGGGGGAGTCCCCCCCATGCTTCATTCCCAAAGCACGCTCCCAAAGGGAGTCTTCAAGAAGCACCCTTGGGAGTGTGCTTCTTGAATTCTCAACACACTGCCTTCTCAGAAATAGTGCTCCCTGCTCTTGTGGGGAGCGATCAGGGAGCGATGCTTCTAGAGTGCTCCTAGAACACTCCCAGGGCTTTCCTAGGTCGCTCTCGAGACACTCCTGGGAGCTAAAAAATCCCTCCCAAAATGCTCCCTGAGCGATTACACATGACTAGGTGAGTTTGACTTCTTTTTTTGCTTGTGGGAACCAACGCAAGGTTACAAAAGGTTTCAAAGGGCATGGCTAGGGTTATTTGATGGATGAAAACACTCACTCACTCCATTTAATTTTGAGTGGGCTTCTTGCTAGTTGTCGAGGAGTAGATTTGTGAGAGCTTGGAAGGGAGATTGAAGGTTGCCATGTTACATTCAACGACCATTGGAGATTTGAAGGGGTAGGCTCTAAAGCCTATTTTTGTTTGTTTTTATTTATTTTTTCCATGTGTTGTTAACTAGTATATTTTCTATGTTGAATACTCGAATATTCTCTTCTCCTACTCTTTCACATTTCTCCTTCTCCATCATTCTATTGCAGGCAACGAGTTATTTTCAAGATTCAACAAACATGATGGGCATGTCAATGTGGTTTGTCCTTTTGGTTCCATTTTTTATTATGATGGTGGTGTTGGAAAGCAAAAATACCAGTGATGATGAGGAAGAAATAGAAGTAGGAAACACATAACGTGGAGAGGAGGAAGAAATGGAAGGGGTTGATGATCGTGAAACTGACAATGACGATGGATAGAAACACAAAGAGACTTTAACACCCTTGTGGAAGTATGCGACAAAGCTTGGGGGAGGGAAAGAGGGTGGAACCACAACATTTATATGCTCCCATTGTCATAAAACTTACACAAGTTCATATGCCCATGTGAGAAAGCATCTTTGTGGGATTATTCCATGGACGAAGGTATGGCTATAGGAGTCAAAACTCGTGATCAAGTGCCAATGAAAGATAGAAACAAATGCAAGAAGGAAGAGGAGGCCGCACAAACAAATCCAAAACATCAAGGGTTGAATCTGAGACCTCAAGCTCACATAGAATGTTCGGTGGTCAATCCCCATCCCCCCATGCTAGTGGATTCTCGCATGTGCATTTAGGGCATAGAACAATGTCAAATTTCCCCGACCAAGGTTGTAGGGATGACGTGGATGCAAAATTTTTCAGGTTTCTCTATGCATGTGGCATATCATTCAATGTTCTTCACTCACCCTATTGACATGAAATGGTACAAGCCATCAACAGTGCCCCTAAAGGATACAAGAGCCCCGGGTATGAAAAAGCCAAAGCCATGGGAATTGATAGGGAAAGAGCCAAAATTCATAGTGCTCTGGGATAATTTACAAATGGTTGGACTGAATATGGGGTATTGTGTTTGATGGTTGGACAAATGTTAAAGGTAGGCCATTGATAAATATGATTGGTGTGTCTGTTAGTGGTGTGGTCTTCCTTGCAGCCCATGACTACTCAGATCGTTTCAAGATTGGCATTAATATTGCAGAACCTTTAATTAAAACCATTCAAGAGATTGGGTTGTACAATGTCGTTCAAGTCATCGTTGATAATGTTGCTAATTGTAAGGCAACGGGAGCAATCATTGAGGATATGTACCCTAACATATTTTGGTTAGGGTGTTTGATTCACACATTGAACCTGTTGATGCATGATATTATTAAGATGAAGGACCATGATTATAAATTGATTGGTGCATTGTACAAGAGAGGGAAGAAAATGATAAAATTTGTTACCAATCATAGCATGACCCACCACATTTTCTCCAATCACTCTAAGTTGGAGCTACTAAAGATTGCAAATATCCGATTTTCTAGGTATTACCTCACCTTCAGGCGCCTTTTGAAGGTAAAAGAGGTATTGGCTAGTGTGGTCTCAAGTGATTCATGGCAAGGTTTGAAAGATAGGGCTACATCTCCATTTGATAGACATGAATTTCAGGAGGTGGAGGACATCGTTCTTGATGGTTTTGGGTACAGGTTAGTATGTTCTGTAGTTCACCAAGCCCATTTATAGTATGATTTGGTTTGCAGATATAGATCGGTCAATGATTGGGGAAGTGTATGAGTAGATGGACAACATGCTAGGCCAAATCAAAGACATTGTTGAGTCGAGAGATGCAATATTGTATGATGATATTCATAAACATGTGGTCAAAAGGTGGGATAATCTGAATGTTCCACTCCATGCCCTAGCATATGTCCTTACACCCAAATATTATTCTCCATCTTGTTTGGCCCAACCAACGCTTCGGGGTTGGGTTAGGAGAAAACCACACACAAATCCAGAGGTACAAAATGGGTATATGCTTGCATTAGACAAGTTGGTCCCTGATGAATAGGAATGTGCTCAAGTATGAAGCCAATTAAGCAAGTACGTCAGTGAACATGGAGTCTTTACTAACCTGCATGCAACTAAATATTGAAATAGGTTGAATCCTATCGAATGTTGGAACATGTATGGCTCCTCTACCACACATTTGCATAAATTGGCGGTGAGGGTGCTTTCATAGGTTGTTAGCACTTCTTTTGCAGAGAGGTGTTGGAGCACTTACAACTTCATCCATAGCGTGAAGAGAAACAATTTGAATGTAGATCGAGCAGAAAGCTTGGTTTATGTGCACTACAACTTGAGGTTATTTTCCCATTATTTTGAGGCGGTGAAGAATGATAGAACATATGTGAATTGGGACAACAATCTAGAGGAGGCTAATTTGGAGGATGGAGCCGTAGTTTTAGAACAATTGGAGGATGAAATTTTGGTTGATCATGATGATGATCATATTCATGTAGCAGAGATGCCACCCCCATCCACTAGCAGGTTTCCAGATGCAGGAGCTTTTCCTTTAGCTTCACAACGTCTAGTGTTGCGTGGGGGCCATGTAGCTGCTGGTTGTGTTCCACAGACACTTCCACCTACTCCTACTCCTCTTGTTCATAGATCACAAGAAAAGAAACTAGAAGTTTCTCGTGGCAAGATGAAAGCTTAGTTGATACTAGATCTATTTGTCTTTTTCCTGTTTAGAAGTAGTCTCCAGAACTTAGTACTTTGTCTTTATTATGGCCTATTCTGTAAACATTATATGACAGTTTAAGTTTGAACTTTGAACCTACCTTTGAACTATTGACTGCATCTCACAACTCTTTGGTAATGAATATGATGCTCTGTTTCATTTTGTGGTTGATGTTATCTGTTACAATTTGTTGATAACAAATTTAATATGTTGCAACTTGAAGGCTGATGTTGTGGTTGATGTTGATAACTACTAGATGATTGATGTTATATGTGTACCAAATGATTTATGCTTTAATGATCATCATTAATCTAATAGTTAAATCTATGTTTTTATGTTTTCTGTAGCTAATTCGGCATTCTGCATGTTTTTTTTGAATATATATTTATCAAAATATATTAAAATATGTATTATATAAAAAAACACTCTCGAAACTCTCCGATCTCAGGAGATTTCTGAAAATTGTTCTTCCCTCTCCCTGCTCAGAGTGCACAGTAATAAACAAAAGCAACACAGATGTGGCACAACAATACAATGGAAGCATAAACAAATGCAACAACCAGAAATCGAAATCTTGATTATTAATTCCAAGAATCATGACAGGAGTATCGTCCTCATCACATGAACAGTTCAGAGATCTATTGAAACCCTCTACATTCATAACAAATACTGGCACATAGGCTCAGTCTTCCCTAGCTAAGTTACACTCAAATCTGCTATCTGATCTCCTTCTACTCTGAGCTTCAGGACAGGGATCATAATTCCCTTGCCATTTTACACAGGCCTGCAACTTTCTATCACAGGGTCACGAGCCTGTAGACTCCTCAGGTTCCCAGATCCGTCAAACACTAGCCACGACCTTTGGGACTGGGCTTGGATTGATTACCTTTATTTGTTCTGAACCAACCTCCTGTCAGTTGCATGATCCTTTTGGCATTTTCTCTCTCCTTCTGTCTCCTTTAAACTCATATTGACATTCTTTTATATCTTCAGGCAATTGTCCTGTGTTCCATAATGCTTAGTTATCATAGTTGACTCTGTCAACAACAGATTTGGAAATCGTATTTCTATCCACATTTTTGTTACATGCCGTGAGAAGCAACCATAACTGGCCCCTGCTCTGCAAACAATGTGCTTCAAAATGAAGAGGGATCATGTCTTTCCTTCACCCCACTTTATTCAATATTGTGACCTGTGGTAAATAGTCGAGATCTCCAGCAAGAACTTATCTCAACTGCCCGATGAACAGTGAAGGCTTCAATGTCAAGTGATCTCCTGGCCAAAACAAAAAAAAAATGCTAAAATGGAATTATATTTGCGCGATGTGGGATTTGCCAGCTACCCAAGGATGCTTCTGCATCAATGAACACATAATTATGCCGAAAGGCGTACACCTATTGACAATGGGCACATTTAATAGGTTTTTAGTTCTTAATACGTTTTCTATGGATTAGATTAAATATGCCTAGAATATTCTTAGTCGTCACAATAAATAAATGGCTCTGATTTCATCCATTAACTTCCTAGCTGTTATAAAGACATCTGTTTATATGTTTACTTTTTTACATTTACCTAATCGTGTTTAAAAATTACTGTGTTCACTAACTTATTGACACATCTACCTGATTAAAAGATATTAAAGTATTCTCACAGAGTTTCTGCTGGCTAACGTTTGGTGACCGCGTTTCTATGCTGGCATTACCAGCGATCGCCAATCATGGCCGCGTTTAACAGCCATAAACTGCCGCTTTCGGCGTTCACCAGCCGCGAGTTAGCGGCTGTGCTAGTCTGTAGTTCAGTTGTACATTTTTGTGGGGTTTTCCCTGTAATCAGTTGCTATGCCACTGGAAAGTAACATTAGCTTAGGAGGGGTCCCAATGGATAAAATTCAGAGACAATTGTGGCGATGTATAAGATGATGAGAGATTGTTTTATTACTAGTTAATTTTCTTTAGGTTTGATGTCTTGACATTTTTAATCTTAGTTGTTCCCGTTGGGCTCGAGGTCTTGACTCTCAACAGTGTATATGTTGATTTAGTAGTCGAAGGTTGGTATGCCAAGGAGCTTTTGGAAAATACAACAATGGTCCCAAGTGTCTATCAGGCTATCAGTACCTCAGTTTTTGAACAAAATCAGCAATTAATAATCAAATATGAAGATTGAGACCCTCACCTAATACCTTGTTAGCAGGATATAAATACAGATGCAGCCACTGTTATGGATAGGGTAGATTTTTTGAAATTTTGGATACAATACGTCTGGAGAAAACACACACACACACATATATCTTCTTGAAGTTGCCTGAGTGCAAGGACAGATCTGAGGTATTCTCTATCCTGATGGTGAGCAGTTAATAACTGTTCATGTTGTTGATGATCCAGTTCTCAACCTGGAGCACGCCCACAGTTCTGTTGAAGGAACCATACATGGTCTGGACAGCTTTTCTAAAACAGTTGGCACAGTAGTGAGTGAGGGAAAGAGAGAGGATCTAGTTACTGGGCAGGTGCCAAGAAGACTTTCCTGATTGACTTTTTATTGTGTGGAAGATTATTCATCCAGGCCACATAATGTATTACTTGGGTATACCTTTTGTAGTTGACGTGCTTTCAAAGGCCCTGTGATACTGGTCCTACACTAATTTGAAAGAAAGTTTATGTCAACAGATGAGGAATATGGATATACGTATAGGCTTCTATACAATTCTCTCTCTGTTTAATTTTCAGCACTTAGCGATGTAAACTGAATGCCAGTAGCTTAGAGAAAATTTCATCTAACAGAGATGATAAACTTAGTAGATTGTATTTATGGTTAGCTGATAAGGCCCGGTGATACTGGTCTTACACTAATTTCAAATTTAAAAGAAAGCTTATGTCATCAGATGAGGAATATAGATGTACGTATAGGCATCTATGCACTTCTCTTTCTGTTTGTTTAATTTTCGTTACTTAGTGATGTAATGTAGCTCCTGCACTTACCATACAGGGTCTAATGGTCAAATATAAATTCAAGAATGGCAGCATTTCTTTTTAAGTTCGATACATAATTCAACTCCTAGGGTAGTTTCTTGAGGGCCTCCTCCCTTTATGATGTTAGCAATGAAATTCCAATTCAGGTTATATATTGATCCCTTATTCGTAATACGTATAGCTCTATACAAGCTCCAGCACTGTAAAGCTGCAGATATTGAAGGACCCCAATTCAAATTCTTGAAATATTGACAACTGTTATTTAAAATTTTTGGTCCCATTTGCAATTTATTCAATGCAGCGGTTTGCTCAGGATTCTGCCTGGATCTCTCACAACACTCATCCCATATGCAATACAAGTAATACATCCGACTCTTTCTGGAAATTATAGAACCATCATGACAAGGCATGCACTGGGAAAATTAATTGTCATAATATTATACAGAATCTAGAGTCTGGACACATGTTTCACAATTTGTCAAACAGTGCAGGCAATAAGGGCAAAGTTCAGGCAGGTTTTGATCAATGATCTTTTTAACAGTAAATATCTTCACCGTCAAGATCATTCTTGAATAGACTAGACAGAAACAATAAAAAAGCCTTCTGCTGATCTGAGAACTTTAGGAAGGACTTCAACTCAGTTCATAAACACCTTATTGTGGTTACACTGATAATCTATGGGACAGATAAGATAACAACCTATAAGATGGTTATTGGTCATATCTGCACCTAACTTGTTTAGTTTGTAAATTGCCTTCCGGTCACTCTTACTGGCTACTTCATAGCATTTTCTTCAAGCCACTGTTTTTATGTTCGTGCAAGCCTCTTGATTAATACCAACAATACACATACCCTTGATTTTCAACGCCACATTTAACAAGGATATACACATGGTCAGTGTATAAATTCTCATTGAAAATGAAATAGAATTTCTATGAAGGTCAATCTATCTCGAGGAGACTCAAAGGTATACAACTCCATGACAAGTATGAGATCTATATTCAACAAATAAAAACAGAGCACAAACAGTGATGGGCAACATCAACTAAATTCTCAAAGAACAACCATCCAACAATAGATGAACTAATACCTAAGTCACCAGACACGTGGACACGGGACATGGAGGACACGGAAATACGAGTGTCGGACACGGGCACCGCGACCCCCGGAAACAGGACACGGAGGACACGTTATATATATATATATATATATTAAATTATGAATTACACATACAAAAATGAAATAATTAATAAAATTGTAAACATTTAAATTTTACATGAATGACGTGCATCCTCAATAAGACTTCTGATCCATGTCACATCTGAAGCAATGGATTTAAGTGCTAAATTCAAGGAATGAACAATGCAAGGTGTCCAAAATATTTGTGGATATTTAGCTTCCACAACCATGGCAACAACCTTCCAAACAGGTGCATTATCTGTAATAATTTGCACACAAGAATCAACACCTACATCTTCAATAACTTTAATGAACAACTCACCCATATATTGTGAATCCTTGTATTCTCCAAGAGCAT
>JZKD02S0892428.1:52692-68336 GCA_000966675.3 Picea glauca | reverse complement strand
TTCAAGGTAGAAAGATAATGACAACCCACCAAGTCGGTTTTCCACTGGTGTAGATTTCTTGAATTAACTCTACTGCAAATTTAAGATCAAGCTTCTCTCAATTCTTTATACGGGTCCAAAATTCACTATTAACAAAGTCTGGAATGCTATGTTTCTCGCACTAGTCCCTATTGCTACTTATGTACAACGCCCAAACCCAACGCTTATCACTTTCATGACCAACTGCTAGAACCTTGCGCTTAAAGCCAAACACTTTTCTTGTCTAGTTCTAAGCCCCTTCCTGTCCTCACGACCAATGGTTGTGATAGACACTTATCCACTTGAGTGCTTAAACCTTGATGCTCATTCCTTTACTCACAAACTCTATGTGATCAATGACTATCACCGGGGCTAATTCCACCATACAATTCCTTTTAGTTGCGTGAATGGATGACTGCCACATATAACGGTCTAAGGACATCGAGACTTTACACCCTTCTCAACAACAAAAAACTCCTAAAGGCCGCAGTATGTAATTATCTGAACCGTTGATCCCACTGGTGATCAATGGTCACAATCTCTTCCTCTACGATATTGTTCAATGATGGATCACCGTCGATCCAGATTGCAAATATAGTCTAGACCATTGATTTCACCTTTTATTATATTCCAAACTCACAACGTGGGGTACCATAGAACCTTGATCAGTTTGGAACCTTGCTTCCACGTGTCGTCAACTTGACGTATCTCATTAGCTTGACGTATCTCGTCATCCTTTACATCATCCTGACATATGTCATCATCATGACCTCAAGACTTTTAGGCCCTCCAACACCTTAAAACCTCCGATGCCCGTGGTTTGCTATAAGGAGAAACACCGATCTAATTCTGGAATGAACGATCACAATTTCACCATCTTTAAGTCTAGACTATGGGGACTTTGGATTGTCGATCTGGAAACTTTATCCTAGATCTAATCTCCATCGTTGATCTCTATTAGACATGGATTGGTAATCTCAAACTTAACTTCCTCGTACTTTCTAACTCCCGATACACTGTTTTTTGTTGATCCGGGTCTTAAGTGGATGTCAACCCTTCAATGGTTTGGTGCAAAAACAACGAGATTAATTGTCGATCTGGGGTAATTGATGGTCAAAACTTGACCTTGGCCTCGATTCAACGATCATAAACACTCAACTTTATGAGGTCTCGTTAGCACGATTTCCTCCTCTGTTATATCGCTTTTCAATCCTTTCAGTGATCAACAATCGATCTTCTCCTTTTCTGGAATGTGACTCCTCCTTGTTGTTAAAACATGTAACACTTGCTTTCCATGCACCCGAACCTACACAACAACTCTATGAGATTCTGATCTATACTTTGATATCCTACGCAGAGACACAATGAAGGGAATACACAATCTTCACACTGACACCGAGAACTAATAAACACATGAATTCTATTAATGAATCTCTATACATAAATTACACATGGTCTTCTCGCCTTCCTTGGCCTGATTTACATTTAATTGGCCTCTGTTCGGCCTTTTGTCCCACTTGGCCTTCTCCACTCAACTCCCCTCTCTAATATTATCTTCTCTAATATTATTCCCACTAATCTGATTAATCTCAATGCTCGTAGGCCTATAATAAAACAATAGGAATCTGAAACTAGAATTGGTTCAGATCCACAAAATCCTCACTTTGACAACTCATAGGATCTTTCACATCCATAAAATCCTCAAGAGACCTATAACTCACCTTAAGACCTCTCTAAATATTACAAATTCTCGAACTCTGCTAACAAAGGAATATTCGACTACAATTCAATCTCAACAATTCTCTCTCACACAAGGCTTATAGATCATAGGAAATTACAATAAGTTTAAATTAGGGAACCCACTCCCTTAGTAAAATCAAAGGACCCTAGGTCTAGTCATCAAGGTTGAATTTGGAATAAAAATGCTCTTGCATCAGACTCCCAGGGTTAAAACATTTCATGATCTCCTAATCACGAGTCTTCATTTGTTGAAGTCCTCTTGGATCCCAAACTTTATGCTGCAATTGTTTATTTCTCCATCTATGATGTTGCCCATCTACATTGTTTCTTTGCTGCTGCCTTGTTTCCATCAACAATCTTCCAGGATTCCATACTTTACTTTGTTGCTGAGCAAAATCTTTGATTTCTTCAGTAGGCTATACTTGCATGCTTCTCTTTTTCATCTTATTCTGTTTTTGGTATTTTCACTTAGAAATATTTATCAGACGTTTCCACAATTCGTCCAACTCAATATCCAATCTTTCTCCTTGTTGGTACACATCACTGCTATAATTCTGCTGTAAATTATTACAAAAATGTTGTATGGATGCTTCCATATCCTCATCCTCATACCTTTTTCTATCCTCAACCCTTTGCAAACACTTCTCACTAAATAAAAAGTTATGCGTCCAATATTGCATATCCTTAAGTTACAAGCTTAACCTACATGATTGATCAAATAAAATCTATTCTTGGATTTGATTAAAATGACAGATTTGCAATAAACACTTCATACCTTTTTCCACGATCCTATACCAATGGTCATTATCACCATCATTATCCCTCATTGTCATTTCTTCTTGGCAAGTTCTGTACTTGCATCATTGTAATCCTATATAGCCCATTCTAGGATTTCATCTACTTCATCAACTAAAGTATTTCCAAGCCAACTTATTGTCCTATGTACATCTAAATCCTCTTCAACACCTGCATTCTTTGAACATGCATAACTTTTTTTTTGACTAATTGGATGAGACAATGTTGTCTCTTCCTCTGAGATGACAAAATTATGGATTTGCCTATCTTCATATTCTTTAATACCTACAGGCACACACCATTCATTAGTTTTAAAAATATGATATCTCTGAGCCTCTTTAGATGCTTCTGACATCCTTTTTCCATGCAACACTAATTTCTCCAAGCCATTCATTAGGTCTTCATATTGTTGATCTGCTTTCCCCATTGTGGCTGCTTCATTGCAAACTCCATCAACTTCCATGTCTATAAACACATGCTCCATTAAAAAAAATTCTGTCTCAGACATTTCTCCTAATAGTTTCATCTCCTCGTCAAGTTTTATGAGCACTTAATTTGATTCTCTTAATCTCCTTGATCATGTGCATGGATATCTCCATAGAACAACTTTCTCCTATTTGTTGCACTAGTAGGTCCTTTCAAAGGCTCTTCAACAATCGACTTTGTATGGACTTCCCTTTGATTACCTTTACGAGACAATGTTGTCTCATCTCCTCTTAGAACAAAAATTGAGTTATGTCCTCCTTCACTCACCTTTAAGACAACTTAAAATGACTATCCATCATCTGTAAAACCTACAACTATACACAAATTATCAGTTTTTAAAATATAAGGCTCTCTAGCCCCATTTGATGCCTCTGCCATCAATCCCTCATGCTAATATGAAATTGTCCAATAATTCATGAGACTCTCATATGATCTCTCATAAACATCCTTATCTTCATCTGCTCCAATGGATGATCCTTTATATGGTTCACAATAGTGAAATTTCACTCCATACTCAACTGCTTTGAGTTATTTCCTGAATATAGCACACAACCTGTGCTTCAACTTCACTTGCAACATATGCCATTTCAACTTCTTATTCCTCAGTATCCAGCCATATCTCAGGTCTCCCTCACTTTTCTATAGCAACTGCTCTGCATAATTGAGTTGTGTCTTTAACTCAACCATTTTCTTGTCAAATTCCTCATCACTCATCTTCTTTATACCAATTTATCTAGCATTTTCTTCCTTCTTCCCGCTGTGGCTTCTTTCTGAACCTTTGTCACGACCATCAACAATCATCTCCATCTCTTTCCTCGTGAAATTCTCTTGTCCATTATGAGCTGCATCAAGCCTCTCCTATGTAGAAAATCTCCTTACCTGCTACCTAATACCACCTCAAGCTTCCTCCTATGCTTGAACTCTTGGTATTACTGGTTCTCTCTTCTGGAACCTTCTGAGCATTCCCTATTCTTCTTTGGCTTCTAAACCTACTGATTTTTCTCTGAGAAATTCTATTTTTCTCCTCACTTTCAATCCTCAACTGGAAGTGTTGACTGCTACCAAATTCCTTTCTTCTGCTACTACATGCAAACATAAATATTTCATAACCAAATTTATATCAAGCCATAAAATGATTTACCTACAAGATCCATTCCATGATCTTGTCTTTCAAATCTCTTTCAAAATTTGCTTCCTTATCTATATTAGTCTCCAATCTACAAAACCTCACTATTCCTCTATCTAGAGTTATGCTAATCCATTGTAATCTTGTCCAAATTCACTGCTGGAATTGTCCCTTTGTTTGTAATATTCTATTGCAAATCTCACTCTCCTTTGCACCAATGTTTCTGTACCAATTCCAAATCCCTGTAAAATTTAAATGAGCAGTCAAATTCTTCTCTGATACCAAAAATTATGGCGACCCACCATGTCGGTTTTCCATAGGTACGGAGTTCCTGAATTAACTCTGTTGCATCTTTAAGCTCAAGCTACTCTCAATTATTTATACGGGCCCAAAATTCACTATTAACAGAGTCTGGAATTCTCTGTTTCTCGCACTGGTCCCTATCGCTACTTATCTACAACGTTCAATCCCAACGCTAATCACTTTCCTGACCAACTTCTAGAATAATGTGATTAAATCCAAGCGCTTTCCTTGTCTAGTTCTAAGCCCCTTCCTATCCTCACAACCAATGGTTGTGACTGACACTTATCTACTTGAGTGCTTAAACCTTGGCGCTCATTCGTTTACTCACAAACTCCATGTGATCAATGGCTATCATTGGTGCTAAGTCCACCATAGAATTCCTTTTAGTTGCACGAATGGATGACTCCCATGTATAACAGTCCCGGGTTGTCGGGACTTTACACCCTTCTCAACAACCCAAAACTCTTGAAGGCCGTAGTTCACAATGATATGGACTGTTGAACCTGCTGGTGATCAATGGTCACAATATCTTCCTCTACAATATCATTCAACGATGGATCACCGTTGATCTGGATCGTAGATCTAGTCTGGAGCGTTTATTTCACCTTTTATTATATTCCAAAATCGCGACGTGGGGTACCAAGAAACCCTAATCAGTATGAAACCTTGCTTCCACATGTCATCCCCTGAGTGGGATCCTTTACGTCATCTTGACATATCTCTTCATCGGGATCTCAGGATGTTTAGGCCCTCTAACACCTTAAAACCTTCAATGCTCGCGGTCCGCTATAAGGAGAACCATTGATCTAATTCTAGAATGAACGATCATGATTTCACCATCTTTAAGTCTATACTATGGAGACTTTGGACCGTTGATTTGGAAACTTTACCCCAGATCTAATTTCCACAGTTGATCTCTATTAGACATGGATTGGTCATCTCAAACTTAAATTCCTCATGCTTTCTAACTCTCGATACATTGTTGTATGTTGATCTGGGTTAGAAGCGGATGTCGACCCTTCAATGGTTTGGTGCAAAAACAATGAGATTAAGTCCCGATCCCGGGTAATCGATGGTCGGAACTTGATATTGGCCTCGATCCAATGGTCATAAACACTCAACCTTATGAGGTATTTTTAGCATGATTTCTTCCTCTGTTATATCGCTTGTCGATCCTTTCAATGATCAACCCTCGATCTTCTCCTTTTCTGGAATGCGACTCCTTGTCGTTTAAACCTGTAACATTTTCTTTCGTTGCGCCCAAGCCTGCACAAAAAATCTATGAGAGTCCAATATGGACTTTGATATCCTACTTAGAGACACAATCATGGGAATACACAATATTCACACTGACACCGAGAACCAATAAACATAGGAATTCTATTAATGAATCTCCGTACATAAATTACACATGGTCTTCTCGCCTTCCTTGGCCCGATTTACATTTAATTAGCCTTTGTTCGGCATTTTGGACCACTTGGCCTCCTCCACTCAACTCTTCTCTCTAATTTGATCCTCTCTAATCTTATTCCCCCTAATTTGATTAATCTCAATGCCTGTAGGCCTATAATAAAACAATAGGAATTTGAAACCATAATTGGTTCAGATCCACAAAATCCTCACTTTGAAAACTCATAGTATATTTTAGATCCATAAAATCCTCAAGAGACCTATATCTCACCATAATACCTCTTTAAATATTGCAAATTATCGAACTCTGCTAACAAAGGCAAACTCGACTACAACTCAATCTCAACAATTCTCTCTCACACAAGGCTTCTAGAACATAGGAAATTACAATAAGTTTAAATTAGGGAACCCACTCCCTTAGTAAAATTAAAGACCCCTAGGTCTAGTCATCATGGTTGACTTTGGAAGAAAAATTCTCTTGCATCAAAAGAGAAGAAAGAATATAACACACTAGACCCAAATGTTACCATTTGATTCAATATGATGCATTTTCTTCATCTATAAGAGCACGAACCCAACCCAAAACTTCAAATGGGATTTATTTGTAGGGAACAATTATGAATAAGATAGAAAAATTATTCTTACTATAATTAAAATATGATAGATGAGAGTGTTGTCCCAAATGAGTACAAACACAAGCTAGATAAACCAATATCTACATATGGTTTAGAAATGCAAATATTTACTTGTTATTCTGCTTGTTAATTACCAATCAAATTAGGGACATGTGTATATCATATTCCTTTTCTAGTCTCCTCTATTATATATCATAATCAATCATTCTTGGACAATAGTTCAATGTATAGTTCCCTGTTTATGTTCCCTACAATATAAACAATTTTGTAGACGTCACTCATTTCAGTTGATACATTAATATGGTTCCTATGGTTTCCATAGTTGCTAATTTATTCATAGAAATGAAAATTAAGGAACTCAATCATCAACTTTCTAGTGAATATATCAAATAGTTTGAAAAAACAACTTAGAGAAGAAATTGTATAAGAAGAAGATGACTTACAAGACATTGCAACACATTATGGGCCATTAACCCTTAATAATATTTCAAGGAAAGAAAATTTTAGGGAACACATGGCTAAACATAGGCACCAAATAAGCAACAACCTAGAATTAAACAAAAACAATGCTATGAAATAAACACACTTCTTGAAGAAAAGTCATGTGGAAAATCAAGGCCAGTCAATCCAGAAGACACAAAATATATGGAAGAAACATTAGATGAATAATTGACACTGAATGTGATCGTACCATCAATATCAAACTTCTCTTGCTCAACATTCATGGTCAACAAGCATAGTGAAATCAAAACATGAGAGAAAAGAAATGTTATTAATTATAAACCATCACATGCAATAATTGCCAAATTTAGAGATCCTATGCACAAAAAGTACACTATGGTCACACCACCTAACATGATCAAAAGTTTAAAACATGTTTGGTTGCAAATCAAGATTTCATCATATTAGAACAAATCCAAAAGATATTCATAAAACAACTTTCAACATTTTTAGAGGACAATTCAAATGGTTGGTGATGTCGTTCAACCAGTGTGATGCTCCAACATATATCTAGAGTTGGATTGATTCAATCTTTAGTCCATATTATTCCTTTATTATTGTATATATAGATGCTATATTTAATTTATTCCTCTTCAATTGAAGAACATAAAATCCACCTAGAAAAAACCTTGTAGTGTGTCAAAGAAAATGAAATTGTCCTATCCAAAAGCAAGATGGAGATGGAAAAAGAAGAAATTGAATATTTTGAATTACTTGTACAGAATGGAAAGACCGAAACCCAATTCCACATACGGGAAATAATTGAAAAATTCCGAAACAATATTGAATCTCCTAAACAACTGTAATCCTTCTTAGGATGTATAAATGACATCCTACCATTTTTAAAGAGCATATTTGTTGAAAGATAGATATTACAAAATATGTTGAAAATAGATCAGTGGAAGTGGGTAGATGAGCAAATAACTATTGTTACAAGTATTAAGGAACAAGCTAAAACCACACCACCTTTAAATATCCCTAGAGGGAAAGGACAATAAACCATTCAAATTGATGCATCAACATTAAGATGGGGAGCAATGCTATTAGAAGATGGATAATTTTATAGATATGGATAAGGCATATGGTCAGATATAGATTTGGTATCATAGTATTGAGCTAGAAGTATACATTGTGAAATCCTTGAAGGCTTTTAGAATATTTGTCATGCCTCATAAATTATTGATCCAATCAAATTATAAAGGATTGAAAGGGTTCTTGGATAGGACAATTGATCCTGCATTAAATCAACATGATACATATTGGATCATTATATTATTTTTCATCTATCTCAATACTTTCTG
Organism: Picea glauca; assembly: GCA_000966675.3. Classification (NCBI taxonomy): domain Eukaryota; kingdom Viridiplantae; phylum Streptophyta; class Pinopsida; order Pinales; family Pinaceae; genus Picea; species Picea glauca. The sequence continues at coordinate 60,021 of JZKD02S0892428.1, read as the reverse complement.
GGTGGAAAAATTGGAGGAATCAACTTGCAAGGCCATTTTGGTGACTGGTCCAAATTTGGAAATTTGGGTCCAAAAAACCATATGAAATATTTTAGAGCAATTTTGAGGCATCAAACGACACATTTTTATGGTCCAAACCTTACTATGAAGAAGTTCCACACACCAATACCTTTCCAACGGTGTAAGAATCACGTCAACCCCCATTACTTAAACATGTGGGGCTAGCCATGTAGTGGATTTTATAGAACAATCTATAAGGTGAAAACATGATCACTAATTGAGGGTTGAGGAAGTCAATACCCTAACCCCAGATGGCCATCAGGATATGTTAAATACTAGTTTTCTAGGAGGAGAAGGAGTTCCATTATATGTTATTTTATTTTGTTCGATAGTAGAGGGGAACAATTGGGAGTGGGAAAATTAGAGAGCATAATAGAGGGGGTTAATGCTCTGTAGTATTCCAACAAGCTACAAGTCTCAGGTAACTCCATAAAGAGTGCCTTCTCCTTTGTCCTTGCATTATTTCCATACCAGAGAAAAAATAGTATAACAACCTCACCTTTTAGCTGGGTTTTCTCTCGTAAGGGTTTCCTAGAGAAAATCTTTATGTTATTTTGTGGATGGTGTGTGATTCTATTTTACTATTCTCCATCTTTTCAAATTTGATCTATTTCATGCATAAGAAGAAAATAAGTAACTAAATATTTTGGAATCTAAAGGAATTTTACCTTCATACTGTATATTTCATTTTATTTATTATATATGTGGTGATGAATTATTCTAGTGGAATATCCGCAACATTTTATAGATAATATTGGTATTAGAGCATGTTTTCTTGGGGTATTTATGGAAAATTGGAAGGATACAAGAATCAATTTAAGAAAGATGTAAAACCCTAGCCATGGTCGACGAGTCTGTTCATAACAACCCTCGAGATCTGGCAGAGGAGATATTTGTGAGGCTGGAAGACAATGTTGCTGACATATATTGCAACAAGTCCCTCATGGAAAATATAGCAAGCAATATCAGACCATTCATAGAATTTGGAGGCTTAAACTTAGAGATTGGATCAAACGAGAAATCGAGAGATCAAAAAGACCCTGGAAAGGAGCCATGGAAAGAAATCGAGAAAGAGAAGTCAAGTTTGAGTGTCATTAACCCTTCACAATCCTTATTCAACATGGAAGCGAAAGTGGACATAAAGCCATACCGAGGTGAGATCGATGCATTAAAACTGAATTATTGGTTGAACAACTAGAATTTTATTTTAGTGTTCACTATATAGATGAAGATAAAAATATTTCATTTGCTAGATTGAAGATAGAGGGCCATGCTTTAACTTGGTGGGAAATTCATATGGAAACACTTAGGTTGGAGGGTGATCCTCCAGTAACTAGGTGGGAGGAATTAAAAACCCCCAACAAGTCCCAATTATACCCTATTGGATATGTAGAGGACCAATGGATTCAGTGGAATTACTTCAGGTAGAGGTAGGGGAAGTGTGTATAGGAGTACACCACTGAGTTCAGAAAGATTTCTATCATGTTGGGTATCTCTCCCATGAACCCATGTGTACTCCTCAAGTATCTGGGGGGTTTACATAGTCATCTACGAAAGCAAGTGATGCTATTCAATCCAAGGATAATGGATGAGGCATGTGTACAAGAACAATACTTGGAAAACATAGGCCAAAAGAAGGGGCAACCAAGTGGTTCTAAGAAGAAAGAGCACCAGGAAGCTTCCAAGGAGGGGAAGAATAAGTGGAAAGGGGGAAAGGATAAGAAGACGACATCCAATTTACATCGTTGAAAGGATCCTAGCAACCATTGAAACCATTACAATGTTGATGGTCACACCGAGGAAAAGTGCTTGAAATTACATCCAAAGATGAACCCGAAGAACCATAATAATGTCAGAAAGAAAAAGAACCTTCTAGCCATAGATTCGAGCAACTAGGTTGAAAGTAACTCTGATGTGGATGCAAATATTGTATGCACATTTGTGCAGGAGGAGGTGAATTTGAGTAGCCTTCATCACCATAAAGAGAAGGAAATGAACAAGATTCAAATTTAGGTCAAGAAGACCAAGATAGATGCTTTGTTTGAATTTGGTTCACATGTTAATCTCATAGCAGTGGATCTGGTTAGAAATATTGAATTGGAGGTTCACAATCATCCTAGCCCCTATCCATTCGGTTGGGTAAACAAGGATGCAAAGATCAATGTAACAAAACAATGCAAGATTAAATTTGTTGTTTGTGCTGATTTTATAGATGAAATAGAATTGGATGTAGTACCACTGGATGTATGCATAATATTGTTTGGAAGTCCCTACATATATATGAGGGATGATATCTTCATTTATATATCCAACCAGTACCGCCTCATCAAGGATGAGAGATCCTTCATCATCAACGCACACAAAGGAAAATATAAAATTTCACTGGTAAGTGCCAATCAAGCTAAGAAATTGATTAGTTCTAGCAAGAAATATGTTTTACTTTTCTCAAGAGAAAATAAATCCGGTGAAGAGTCGTTAAAAATAGACATCCCTAGAAGGGTGTAATAATGAGAAGAAAAATGAATTGGACGATTTTCTAAAGGCATACAAGGGCGTGTTCTAGGAGCCTAAAGGGATACCACCTAAGAGTGAAGTGGAGCATGAAATCTAATTATTTTCAGACCCCTCCTTGTTGAATATTGGGTTGTATATACATTATGTTCTGGAAGAAAATGAAGTAAAGAAGTAGTTGTTGGAGTAGGGTGTGATTCGACCAGGTACCTCACCTTATGGGTCACCCCTCATAATTGTGCCGAAGAATGATGTGACTTGGATACTGTGTATCAATTACATGGCATTGAAACATCTTACACTAAAAAATCGGTACCCTCTACACAGGATCGATGATCTGTTAGATCAGTTGCAACACACAAAATATTTCACCAAGTTGGATTTCAATCATGATACCACCAGGTACACATCAATGAAGAGGACACTTGGAAGACTGCCTTCAAGACAAAGCAAGGTTTGTATGAATGCTTGGTCATGATAATGCATTAGCTACATTTATGAGACTGATGAATGATATTTTACGTCCATATCTAGATTCATTTGTTATAGTCTATTTGTATGATATACTGGTTTATAGTACTACCTGGGAGGAGCACATCTCACATCTCATGCAGGTGTTAGAGACTTTGAAGAAGCACCAACTGTTGGATAACCTCAAGAAATGTGAGTTTGATAAAAAACCTTTGGTGTATTTGGGGTATGTAATCAGTGGAGGGGAGCTCAAGATAAATCCCCCAAAGATGGTGGCCATCATGAAATGCCCAGTTCCTACAAATTTTACTGAAGTTAGGAGTTTTTTTGGGGAAACACAATACTTACGGAAGTTCATAGATTCATTTTCAATAGTAGCTTCACCACTCCACACCATAATAGTCAGTGGTAAGAGTTTCTAGTGGGGGAACAATCAATAGAGGACCTTTGATGAGATGAAAATAAAGATTAGTCAAGCACTAGTGCTTGTGCTACCAAACTTGCAGAATCCATTCAAAGTGGAGACAGATTCAAGTGGGTATGCCATGGGAGCAGTTTGGATGCAAGGAGGAAGGCATGTATGCTATCATTATGAAATGTTTCATGGGGTGGTTTTAAACTACCCTACCTATGACAAGGAACTCTATGCCATATTTCAAGCTGTCAAGAAGTGGAAGCACCGTCAGATGGAAAATGAGACCATCATCCACACATATCACCAACCACTACAGTATTTGCAGGCTAGGAATAAGCTACAACAAACCATGCATTACAAGTGGATGGGATTTTTACAAAAAATTCATGTAGTCATCAAGTATAATAAGGGTATCACAAACAAGTTGACATACATGCTTTCAAGGCCACCCATATCCAGGATTACAACTTTGGGAACTCTCATGCACATGGAGCCTTTTATCCATGATGCATACAAAGAGACATACACAAAATATGAGGACTTCGAGGAGGTGTTTTAATAGCTATAGGGTCAAATTCATATATAATAAGGTGATGACAGGGATGAATATCATTTCCAAAATGGTTTACTCTACAAGCTCGACAAGCCCTGTGTCCCTAAATTTGAACATTTGCAACTTATTAGAGAGGTTCACACCTCCAAGGTTGTAGGAAATTTTGGTGTTGGGAAGAAAACTTCCAACTTACAAGGTTATGTGAACTATCCCATAATGGAAGAAGATGTAAAATGGTATATTAGAGAATGTATACTTTGTTGTACCAACAAGCCCAATAATAGGAAACATGATCTATACCATCCCTTACATGTACCCACTTGACCTTGGGAAAGTATTTCCATGGATTTTGTTGGAGGTTTACCAACAATCAGGAAGGGGCATGAATATCTATCTGTGGTAGTTGACAGGTTCAACAAAATGTGCATTATCATGCCTTGTAAAAATACCATCAAGGTATAGGAAGCAACAAACTTGTTCTTTGAACATGTCTAGGTGCACTTTGGGATACCAAGGAGCATCATCTCAGACAAAGACACCAAATTACTTAGTGCCTTCTAGAATACATTGTGGGAGAAGATGGACACTAATATCAATAGGTCTACAACATTCCATCCATAGACAAATGGACAGACAGAAGTAGCCAACAAGACTTTGGTGCAAATTTTGAGGGGTTACAATCAAAAGCATCCAAAGACTTGGTATGAAAACATGATCTACATACAACACTCTTATAATAGAGTAGTGCACACTTCTACTGGTAAGTCACCTTTTGAAACTTATTTTGGATACTTACCACCTTCAACCTTAGATGTTATATATGGACAACAAGGTGGAGTGAGGGAGGACCTTACATGAGATGAATTAAAAGTAGAAAAATTTCTTGAGAAGATCACGAATATCCGTTTACAAGTACATGAGACGCTGAAGAAGTCACATGAAAAGTAAAAGGCTAGACATGACTAGCACATAACAGAGAGAACATTCAAAGTGGGAGATAGAGTATGGTTGCAACTGAATAAGGAAACACTACAGGGTCCTAGTAATAAGATCAAGACTCCGTGATATGGTCCTTTTAAGATAGTGGAAAAGGTGGGAGATAATGCCTATAGACTCATTCTACCCCCATACATGCACATTTACTCAATCGTTAATGTGGATAATCTCAAACTCTATGAACCTTCCATGTTGGATTAGGAGGAGGAGCATGTCCTACCTTCCATATAGGACTTAAGACTAGATGCTTAGGCAAATATGACACATGACAAAATTTTGCAGAACAGGTCTGGAACTACAAGACAAGGACAACATGACATTTGGCAGATTGGGTTGAAAGGACAACTTCCAGACAAAACAAAGTGGTACTCCAAGGAGAAGGTAGAGGAAAACATGGGTGATTTTAAGAACCCCCCCCTAAATTTATATGTATAATAAATGGGCGAATCCCCATGATACATAGGAAAAATTGAAAGATATTTTTATCAAATATATTATGTATATATGATTTTTTGGTGAATCTTTTAGTAAATTATATAATCTTGTAAAATCATGACAAATATTTCACTGAATTATAAAATCTTGGCGAGTCTTTTGCTTAATTATAAAACCTTGTAAAGTCTTGGCAAATTTTTTGATAAAGTATAAAACCATATAACAATAAGAAAATGTATTCATAAAATTGTAATATACTCATTTTACATATTTGGAAAAAGAAACATAATTTTTCCATCCTCTAGACAATGTTGCAAACATCGGAGGTTGTGTTTGTCAAGGTTCTCACTATACACCCTTGCATATCCCTCTATTAGTTTTGATGATATTTCGCCACAAAGTTCGTATGTGTTGATCCTGACCACCACTTCTGTCAAGCTCACAAGATATTAATCTTTTCTCTACCACTTCTATTATGGATTCTTTATTACTGATTCATCCATTATGAAAGGACCCTTCAAATAAGTTCATCATTGGATGTTCTTAAATAGGAGCACACATAATTCTATCCATCAATAACTCCAAAATTATAAGAATATTGACAGGTCACATTCCATGCATGACTTCCTCTTTAATCATCCATTTTTACCTAGAAAGGACCCCTTTCCAAGGAAGAGAGGTCAGTATTATCCCTTATATATTTATTGGCTTATAAAAAGCTAAGGGACACATAACTTTGTAATAAATGTTGGGCATAAATTATGCCTTCGAAAAAGAGATAGTCTCAGTTAGACTTCCATAATTAAGCATGAACAATAAGAGAGGTTACTTGGGTTATTATGCCATAATGTATATCTATACCCGGAAACAACATAATGCATAGTCAAAGTCTTATTATCCATTTTAATCCCATTAAGAGCAACACATGAAATTTCCGTTACTTGGATACTACTACATATCAACTCCCAAAAGTGAGTTGTAGAAAACTAATGAAGAAATAAATTATTCTAAATTATATAGAAATATATTTTTTCCATGTGATACAAACACCAATAAGCATACCTCTTTCTTAGTTATATGAAACTCTCCATAACATGTGCATTACTAGCATAAACTATGTAATTATTTTTTTTCAAGCTTGTTCTTCAACTTTGACTTCAAGAATGATAGTGCAATAAACATTCTCTCATCCTCCACTAGCTACATGTAATGCTCTTTTAGTTTTGGCATCAAAAGTATAATTACATTAAAGGAATGTCGATCTCATGTTAATAGGTCTCCTATGATGAACGCATAGGAACCTAGTGCATAGATCATTTTTCTTTTCTCTCAACTAAGTAGAGCTCATCTCCCTTTCTAAATAACCAATAAGTCTTTTCAAAGAAAATATAAAATAAACATAGTAGATCCTAAAAGGTGAATATTCTTAAGTCATGCCACAAAGTGAAATGAAATAAAAAAAATCTTTCCTTGAACCATAAAAAAAAACATATGCAACACCACCACCAAAAATAGCCAACCCAACAAATATAACAACATTGTAGGAAGCTCCCTCCACAAATGTTACAAGTTTCACTAGAATTTGGTCTGTGAGAAGATCAAAAGGGTCTTCTTGTGTAGGAATGTATTTTTCATTGTCGATCAAATTAATTTACTTAATTGTTGATCATTAAATCATCAATTCAGGGGCGTAAGCTTAGAGATGCCAACACTGTATGTGAAGGGAATATGACTAGGATATATATCTAATCTATGGAAAGAACTGTTGGAAGATTGGTTGTTGTCATTTATGTCAACCATAGTCATTGGTTGTAGTCATTGATGTCAACCCTAGTCATTGGCTTTTGGACCCCACAATTGATCGAAGTAGATAGACATGAAGGAAATT
>JZKD02S0892395.1:0-14061 GCA_000966675.3 Picea glauca | reverse complement strand
AAACCTATGTATGTGATCAAGGAATCATACAATAAAACACAACAAGCTTTATAGGAAAGAATCGTATTACTGTATCATATTAAATGTGAAAGAGAGATTACAACCATGGCCTTGAAGTTGTAAGTTCCCTTCCAACTGTCCTTCATTCCCCACACACTTCTTGCTCCAAGAATTCTAAAAGCATAGATCTGATAATATTCACAATCTATCTTGACAAAGGCAAAACTCAAAGACACTCCAACCAAGGTAATAATTCCAAGCCAAATCCAACTTAGCCCTTCTCCATGAGAGATCATCTCCTTTTATAAGCTGAATATGATAAGGTGAGGAGGTTAGGATGATCCCACTAAATCATGAAAGCGAGTAAGATCCAAACCATTCAAATGTCACCTCAACATGGAAGTTTCTCCTTCTAGAAGATTCGAGAAAACACTCGTTTTTCCCATGTGTAAGCATTCTCGCACCCTGCCTATAGAGAAGACTGCAAACTCCTTGCGACCTAGCTATGATGCAGCCTACGAGAATTAGGCATTCTCGCACCCTGGCTATAATGCAGCCTGGAAACTTCATTTTTTATAGGCTTTTTACAAAGGAAAATGCAACTTCTTTTCTTAGAAAAAGTTATTCTCCCTTCTTTCTTCAGGAACTCAGGCCACTGACCCCTCTGAAGACTACATATAGGTTTACATAATTAACGGTCATAGGGATGATGAAAATAATGTGTAACACCTACAAAGATAAGCTAGTTAACTAACTCAAAATTTGACTCATACCTGAGCTAGATTCTCCCATAGGGGTTGATTCTAGTTTCATGGTGATCTCCAATGCCTCATCTCGTGAAACAATCCTCTGCTGCATCAGTAGGACTCTGATGTGTGGTAAGAGGGCATCAATGAACCATTCTTTATTCTGTTAATCTTGAATCTGAAAACTCAAATGGCCTATCAAGGTCTTAAATCTCTGATCAAACTCCCACACCTGTTCAACTACTCTCTGCTTGATTTCTTTCAGCTCTGTAATGCACTGTGACTCTGACTTGGGTTTATTGAATTCAAAAATCAATGCATTCTTAATGACATTCAGTGGTTTAGGTTGTGCAACTCCTTAGACAAATTTCATGTACCAGCTCAGTGCGCGGTCTCTTAGGGTAGTACTAAACTGAGCTCTCTTAACTGCTTCGTCAATGACATTCTTAATACTCCACACAACTTCACATAAAAACCAATGCTGATGAGGATATTCAAATCCATCTCCCCTAAATATGGGTAATCTCATCTCATCTGCCATAAATTTTCCTAGATTTCGTGACTGAGTATGTACTGAAATACTTGTACTAGTGCTCTGAGTGCTCTGATAACTTAGGTCACTTAATGTTGCTAAAACAACAGGAGGAGTAATAGTACTTACTTCAATAGTCTGCATAGTTCCTAAAGTTTTTTATTCTTCTCGGTGAGGTTATTCAGTCTTCCCTTATTCTGCCCTAGCGGACTCTAAATGTTCCTCGTTCACTAACTCTTCTTCTTCTCCACTGTATAAACCTTCATCCCGCACTAGTGGTTCGTGGCTCTGTTCAAACAAGTTCACTAGAGGAACCTCTCTGAAGGTCCTCCCACTGCACGTATGTCCAACCTCTATGTCGTTGTCTAAGTTCTTGAACATTAGATTTTCTATCTGACCACTTATTGTATCTTCAATATGCTCTTCTCATGCAATAACATCTTGATCTTCAACTTCAAGAAGTGTAAAAATTTTCCTCTAGGTCCCTTAAAGAAATATCTCTCTGCTTGGCTGTATGACTCTACTCTGTCAACAAAAAACTCAGTAATGTACCCTCCAATAGTACTATTGAACCAGTGATCTACTTCTCTTGACACGACGTTATCAACTCTCTTGACCTTCTTGATCAATGCTGACGTCCAAAGCACAGGTGATCTAGATCTGATCTCAAATTAGGTATCTGCCAATCTGGCTAACCACTCGTATAGCTCCCGATGAATCCCTCAAAAGAAAATATCATGTATATAAGTGAAGATATACCTTCCCATCCATTCTTCTTTACTCAGGCTAGGGTTCTTGTTCTGAGCTTCAACAAATTCCTTTTCTTCATCCTCTATCCACTTCTGAATTTCTGTCTTTGATGGAAACCACCTTGACATTCCCTCAAGAAGATCCCAGTCTCATCAATAGAACCATTTGTTGGCACATGGGCAAACCCAGGGTTCAGCTCTACAACAATGCACCAACAAGCCATAACTACTAGAACTTTCGACAACACCTGCAAAGTAGATGTAGTCTCACCTGAAGTAGCAATAAGGGGTTGCAAGACACATGTGTCTATAACCACAGGAAATGCAAGTGGATTTAAGGAAACAACACACAACAACCTAGTTATTATTTATCTCCTTTAAGCCTACTGCACAAGCTATATCTCAGATCTACCAAAATAATGAAATAACAGAATAACAAAAGTAAATAACACAACATCAACCACAGAGACACAAAATATATGTGGTTCACCCTCTCCCTAGGGCTACGTCCACATAACTGCATTTCTTGATATTATATGAAAACATACAGTTATATCTACGCTCTTAGCTAGCACATCTCTCTTGCTTTCTCTTATTCTCTCCCCTCCCTGAACACCTATCTGTAGGGTTTATCTTCACACCCAACCGAAGATCTTACAATAACAGAAGGCTCTCACGCTGAACACTTATCTCTCACACAACAATAATCACTCACTCACACAATAAAAATGAACTCTCGACCAACTTAGCACTAACTTATAACCAATGAAAAACCCCTCTTCTCTCATCTAGGTATTTATTTATACATTAAAATGACTCACCGACAACTTTAGGCTGAAAACTGGGTGTCAAAACCCTAAGTACCAAAACCCTAGGTGTCTAAAACCCTATGTCAACTTGACCCATGTTTTCTGGGCTTCGCCAACCTGTCTTCCCTTATTTCCCACGAGGTGCTCCAGAGCATCCAATGGTGGTTTTTTCCGCTTGCTGAGTTGTCCATGATCCATATTCCTTGCTTATCTATCTTCCTCGATCTTCTCATCCAATGACTCGTTTTCCCTTACTTCGCTCCTTCTTGTCTTCTTCTTTGGCTACTTCGACCCAATATCAGTCAATTTGTCTTCCGCATAGCTCGGACTTCATCTTTTCTCTTCCTTCTTCTTCACTTTCTTCCTTAATCCATAACCAAGGGCCAACAATGGATATGGTGCACAAATAATAAAAGGAAGAAGAACAAAAAATGAAAGATATACGTGCAGGAAGACACTGATGCAGATAGAGTAGAGCAGTGTAGTAGAACAATGATGAGACTGGTAAGCCATTGATAAATACTATATCACTGTGATAAATTTATGAAAAGAAAAGATTTATACTTTAGGGTGGTAGGGAGGTGCTAGGGAGGACTGTTGTCCTCATAGTTTCAAGTGGGTGCATGAACACAGGGAGTTGTAGCTTCCATCTGGTTGCAGCCAGAAAAACTAGGGTGGCAGGGTGGTGCAAGGGAGAAATATTTTTCTCTGTTATACAGGTTGGTGCCTGTGTAATTGGAAGTTGGTGCTTCCATCCAGTTGGTTCTGGAACACTCATGGATTTGGTGCTTCCTTCTAGTGGGTGCTAGAGAAACCAGGGAGTTGGTGCTTCCTTCTAGTGGGTGCTAGAGAAACCAGGGAGTTGGTGCTTCCTTCTAGTGGATGCTAGAGAAACTAGAGAGTTGGTTATCTCAACAAGTTATTGCTTGTAAAACAAAGGTTGTAGCCTCAAAAGGAGTTGGTGCTCCTAAGAATGATAATGTATAGAAAATAAATATTACTTATTATGTCAAGAAGAGGTTTTTCCCTTTATGGGTTTCCTCAAGAAATATTTGTCTCTATATATTTCATGTGTGTGATTGATGTTGAATATTCTATTGCTTACTTCCCTACATTATTGTGATCATCATTGAGTGTTCTATAAAGAGTTTAAAATGGGCATAATTGTTTAAGAATAGTAACAACTAATTCACCCCCCCCTCCTATGAGTTTCCCAACAAGAAAATAACACAATATCTTGATACCAAAGTTCATCCAACATGGACTATGTCTCTGGGCCCTGCTTCAAAGTGGAGAGGATTTATATTATTCTCAGCAATAAAATTGGCATAAATACATAATTATACCTCAAGTATAAAAATGACCTTCAAATATGTTTCCGAGGTGAAAAAACAGACATCACCGATGGACTCATAGTGAGGATTAGTGTAAAATTGACTGTAAATTTGTCTCAAATGGACAAAGTCACCTCCAGGCCTCTCCTAGACTCTCTACCTCATAAAACATGCCACAACCTATAATTAATGTTTTTTCTCTGCACAAATTTATGTGCTTGTATGGCCTTGTTATCCCCCACTTTTAGGGATAACTAGGAGATCATGTCTCAAGGCCCACAAGTCCTAGACATGGAGTACCGAAAGATGGATCGACTTTAGCATGGCCCTGGAGGGCCCGTCTTTTCTCCCTTACAATGCCTCTACCTTGCCAACAACAACAACATCCATCACCATTGGCTTGGTCTTGTGTCAGAGATGGTTCTTTCTCCATGAGGTAATGACTCCGAGTATCATGGTATGTGTCACTCTGATCTTCAAAACCTTTGAATATGTGCATTTAATTCCTTTGGTTTCTAAAAAATGCTTGGATATTATACTTGTCCACTTGACCATGTCTGGAGGGAATGACTGGATTCCCTAGTAAGCCTGTGTACGTAGGTTTTGGTTTGCCACTGGGGGGATTTCTGAAAAGCCATCATTCACTCCCATCATAGCACCACTTTTTCATCTTGCTTCCTACTCATATATCCCTTTACATTTGTTCGGGCACTGGGTTGACCTATTTTCAGGATTGCACCTTAACTTGTGGGAAGAAGGGGCTAAAGGCCCACAAGGTAAAATAAAGATGGCAAAAGATAAAATCCTAATAATAAAACCTCAAGATGCTTCACCCAGGGATCCCTAAGAAAGAAATAAAAGGCTTTTCAGCAAGAAACAAGAGGGACCCATAAATATAATAAAACAAGACCTAGTCAGAGGATAGGGGGTCTCATCACGAGCCAACTTATTAGGTCCATGGGTACCTAGAAGTATGACATTACCACCAGCTGGTTACTATGTCAGGGTAGTGAATCTTGGTTGCATGGCCAAGAGAAAGGGTGTCTCATCACGAGACGACCTTCTCATTTCTATGAAAGTAATTGTGGGTAACGCTGTCATCACTGGTCACCATGCCAGGGCAGTGTCCCCTAATTAGCCTCTTGAAGAAAAAGAAAGAAAGAATAAAGAATAAAAAGTAAAAGGCATAAATGGGTTTGGAAAAAATTGCATCTAGGACAGATGCAACTCGCCTTCTACAAAGGCACCCACAGGTAAATCTTTTCATCCTCTACTCTAACTCCACCCACTTGTCTAGACATCCCTTATCCACATCACCCACTTACATGGCTTAGATGAAGTCTCTTCTAGAAACGTTCCTCTTCTAGTGGACACTAGCCCAATAGAACGCCCTATCACTTTCCTCAAACTTGTATTGCAGGCTTGTATAATGACTTTGAGATTTTAACTGGGATAATAGGCATTTTATGCACATGTTTAATAACATTTATGATGAGATGTGATTGAAATTTCTATGATCCCTGTGACTTATGAGCCCATGAAGGGCGTAGCTGTTGATGTGCAGGATCATACTCGGTGGACAAGTACCATGTTGGACTGGTACACATGGGGAGATGATCAGTTCGGACCTCCATGGGGATAAAGATCCCACCATATGGATATAGAGACCCCATCAGAGGGTAGAGACAGGACATAGATGGATTAGAGGCTTTGCACCGAAGAAGAGGAGGACATTACACCAGAGGCACCCTGATAGAGCTTGACCTAGGGGGTTGTGCCCTCTCCATTGGAACATTGACTTTGGAATGCCCAGGACGTCACCCATGATGATCATGATGTCATCCAGATTTATGGACATCTTGGGAGGTAGATGTTTTAGTGTTGGCATGCGTGCCAGGTTGTAGAATCCCAAGGAGGGCTAACGTTTTTCTCCAAGATGTTGCATTTTCCCTAGAAGGGGCTAACGCCACCCTAAAAGGGGCATGACATCTTTCTTTATCTTGATTAGGGTTTAGTTTTAAGTATTTAATGTAAAACAATATGACTTTTAGTATTTTGGCCTTGTCGACCTTTTTATGACCTAAAAGTGAAATTAGGTCATCGTCTTGTATAAATTGAGGGTTTAAACCTTCATTTTAATCATCATATTTCACTCACCACTTGGTGAGGTCTGAAATTTGTGCCCCATTTAGGGTTTTGGCTGAAATTTTGAGGCACACTTGCTGAAGGAGACTTTTTATTGGCATTTTGGCATTTATCTTGGTGGAAGGTGTTACAACTAGGGTTTGCTACTTGATTTATTGGTTAAATATAAGTAAATATCTGCAAAACTTCTTGAATGAATGGTTTTAGTATTATTTCTCTTGCATTTATGGTTATAATTTTTTGATTTAAACCCTAGGGGATAGGCACACATAGAAGGTCCTTGTCTCATGTCCCTATCAATATTTTTATCCATTTTATTTGTTGAAGATAGAGCCTTGCCTTAGCAACACTCTACTTTTAGCACTTGTTGAATAGGATTAAGCCTTTCCTTAGCGACACCCAAATCCATCTTCTCCTATGCTATCCGTTTTACCTGATTGAAGCTAAGGAGAAAACGCATCAAGGCCTAGTTCCCCTACACCTTGGTGAACCAATTTTCCCTAGGGTTTTCCTGGTAAAGCCTTGCCTTAGCAACATGTTACCTGCAAAACCTCTTGTCTTGGTTTTGTGCAACATTTTGAGCTAGCCATTTTTCGAGCAAGATAAGGAAGGAAGAGAGAGCACTGAGGCCTAGTTCCCCTATAATGAAGTGAGCCTCTCTCCCCTAGGGTTTCATTCCTGAGGCCTTGCCATAACAACACCTCAAGGTCTAACCCTCCCGTCCTTAGTTTTATTGTTATCCTTTGATCCTACAACTCTTGTGTCCTCCTGTTGACTCCATATTCCCTAGGAACGCACTGACCTAATCCTTAGTGTAATCTCAAAACAACTTCAAATACCTTTGATCAAACCCTAACTTTACTAACCCTAGCTTAAAACTAACCTATCTAACCTATTGTTTCCGTCATCTTTTGTTGTAAACATCATAGTGCAGCTGTCGTTTTACTATTGAGCAATTGAATGGTTGGTTAAGGTGTTATCTAATGAAGTGTTGATTTGTTACATTGAATGCCAAGTTTTCTTTAGCATTTATTGAAGAAGTGATATTGTAATTTTTGCCATTATAAAAACATTGACTTCATCAATATTTATTTCTCAATTGCTTATATATCAGATAGTCATTGATTATATGAAGTACTAACTAAGCGAGTAAGCTTGCATATATATATTTCTTGTTGCATTGTCTTGGGAAGGTACATCTCCTTTTGGTAATTACTTCTCTTTATTGGTTGTTTATTCGGACTATCTGCTCGATGGTGACTTTTGAGGGGGAATTATAATTTATCTTTCAATCCTTTGCCTTCTCAAAACCCCAGGTCACCGGGGATGTCTTCCCTGAGCCTCACCTCCCTAAACATAAAGAACCTTCCTATCGAGGTGACATTGGGTGGGATTGGTTCAGTTACACAAGTTTGTCTCTTTACATCTATATTTTATCCTAACTACAAAATGCATGATAACATTTTGGCACCGTTTCCAGGGAACATTGATTCAACCTTCCTCAAGACGACAAATTTTCAGTAAGCCTTGCCTCAAAAGGTTTTATCTTACTAGCTTACCTAGCGACTCCACTTAGGGTGTTTCCCTTATCTTTGATAGTTTCAAGAAAATTGTCTGGAAACTCCACTGATGATGAAGCCAAATATGACTTCTCAATGGGACCCAGGAAATTTAAAACCCCTTGACATGAGTAAAATCTCGGGATACCCTCGACAGATGCCCCTGAAGTACGAGAGATGGCTCCCTAGATTCACTAGTAGTGACGGGGAAAGAGTTGATTATCATATGAATGATTTTTGGGATTTCTTTCAACTCCACCCTATCAGTGATGATGCTAAATATTTCGTTATGAATATTTTCTTTTCCACCCTTTATGGAAATGCTAGGAAGTGGTATGACAACTTCCCCAATGCCAGCATCACAATCATGGAACAGTTGGAAAAAACCTTTCTCAAATCTCGGGGTTTGGAATTGGAAGATATCCAAACATTTCTGAAAGAACTAGAGTATGCAAAACAAAATAAAGATGAGACTGTCTGGGACTTCCAACATAGATTTCAAAGATTGATATATCAAATTCCTAGAGACCATTATCCTGAAGACAAGTACCTCGCAGATCTCTTTACAAATGCACTCTTGACGCATTTAGGATTTCTCTTAAGTAAAATGAGGCCAAAAACACTCCATGAAGCATGTAACATGGCCATGTAGATTGAGGAAAATCTCTCCTTGTCCAAAGGAAAACACACTTCCTCTCTATGGACCAAAATCGATGGACATACTGTAGACACTCTCAGTTTGATAAAACTAGTTTCCCTTGAAACCTTTACTGATGATTCACAAGAAAGAAGGGAACAAGTTTTCAACCAACAGAATGAAGACAGGGTTAAGGAGATGGAACCTAAGAAAAGTGATGAAGTATCAACTGACACTCCTCCTTCTAATGAGACCATCCAATAGCCTATTTCTCTTGCACAGAATTAGTTGTTTTCCATTTCAAGATTCAGATGACACCTTGTTCCATAATTCAGAAAATGAGGGAGAAATGAAATCCTTGAACGAAGTAAATATTCCTTTCTTTACAATCAAAGACAAAGGAGAAGGTCATGAGGATGAAACAATACCGCATGCTGAAAACAACATAATCCTCGAAGCTCCTGCACAAGAAGAAACAGTAAGTTACCCTCCTCCCCAAATTTTTGATAATTTTCTACTTTATGATTTGGAAAAAGAGGAGATAGATGAGCCTATGAGTGTTTTGAATCCTCCATCTTATGATACTAATACTGAAATAATTGATATTGATGAGTTCATCCCTGTTGGAAGATGTAAATGGGATATAATTGGTTTTGATATAGACCCCATTTATGACATTGAGAATCATGCTCAACTGTTGCCTTCACAATTATCACGACAGATTACATTTGATTTTTTGGAAACAAGGGAATGATATTTTTACTGATGCTCCCCAAACACCCAAGGTTGACCTAGTACCATATTATCCTGATGATTTTTGGTCTTACCTTGAGGGTTTTGATGAGTACTCCTCCGAGCACTTGGATTTATTTTTCGAAGATGATTATCAACCACCGTTGTGCTCCATTTTTGATAGGATTAAGAACAATGTTTGCCCAAAGAAGGATTCTCTTGACATATATCTCCAACCACCTCTTATTACTTTACCTTGTTGTATCATTAAAGGTGTAGTTGGGAATTATATCATTTGTGTTGAGTTTCCTAAGGGGCGAATCCTAGAATCCAAGGGTTGGTTGAATACTATAGGTTTAAGAATGACATCTCACCTCTTCAAATTTCCCTTGAGAGTTTTCTAGTCATTTACTAGATTGTTGTCAATCCCTTCCCAGACTTCAGAGTGTGAGGAAATCCTAGGTAGCCAGTTTGCGGGCCTCTTGAGTCAGTGTTTTGAACCTTGGACTTTTTATGACCCTTTCCTGAAGTGGATTGAGTACTTTCCTCATAGATTGACGTGGAATGATTTTATCCCTCCCACCCACCTCCATGCGTTATATTTTGTGATTTCTGATGATATGATACATGTTCTAACCCATGTCATTTTTGTGCTTGATTTATCACTGTTTTGGTTTATGATGAAGCACAAAGGAAGGTATTGTGGGGTGTTGTTAGATTGGTTACACTGGTCGTTTGACTACATCCAACATCCAACCAACAGGTAAGTACATGCAAGTAAGTAGGAATTTTTCATTCATGTATTATACCATTTTCATTGCATGTCAGTTTGCTTTACATTCACTATTGATTGATTTATTTCAGTCTTATATGCTGGGGTGGTATTACCACCCCAATCAGCTGCTAATTTTTTCTATTGAGATCAAGAAGGTAAATAGGTTATTCCAGAGATGTTGAGGTTCTCATGCTCTCTACGGTGAGAGCATGCCCTCGAGTTGGAGCCAGATGTTATCCCCCACTTTTAGGGATAACTAGGAGATCATGTCTCGAGGCCCACGGGTCCTAGACATGGAGTACCAAGAGATGGATCAAATTTAGCATGGCCCTGGAGGGCCCATATTTTCTCCCTTATAGCGCCTATACCTTGCCAGCAAAAACAACATCCAACACCATCATCTTGGTCTTGTGTCAGAGATGGTTCTTTCTCCATGAGGTAATGAGTCCGGGTATCATGGTATGTGTCACTCTGATCTTCAAAGCCTTTGAATATGTGCACTTAATTCCTTTTTTTCTAAAAAATGCTTGGATATTATACTTTCCCACTTGACCATGTCTAGGGGGAATGAAAGGATGCCCTAGTAAGCCCATGTCTGTAGGTTTTGGTTTTCCACTGGGGGGATTTCTGAAAAGCCAACGTTTTCTCCCATCATAGCACCACTTTTTCATCTTGCTTCCTACGCATATATCCCTTTACACTTGTCCGAACACTAGGTTGACCTATTTTCAAGATTGCACCTTACCTAATGGGAAGAAGGATCTAAAGGCCCAGAAGGTAAAAACAAGCTGGAAAAAGATAAAATCCTAGGAATAAAACCTTAAGATGCTTCGCCCAAGGATCCCCGAGAATGAAATAAAAGGATTCTTGGAAAGAAACAAGAGGTACCCGTAAAAATAATAAAGCAAGACCTAGTCAGAGGATAGGGGGTCTCATCATGAGCCAACCTATTAGGTCCATGGGTACCTAGTAGTATGACATTACCACCAGCTGGTTACCATGCCAAGGTAGTGACTCTTGGTTGCATGGCCAAGAGAAAGGTTGTCTCATCACGAGCCAACCTTCTCATTTCTGTGAAAGTACTTGTGGGTAACACTGTCACCACTGGTCACCACACCAAGACAGTGTCCCCTGATTATCCTCTTGAAGAAAAAGCAATAAATAATAAAGAATACAGAGTAAAAGGAATAAATGGGTTTGGAAGAAATTGCATCCAGGACAATTGCAACTTGCATTCTATAAAGGCACCCACAGGTAAAGATTTTCATCCTCTGCTCTCACTGCACCCACTTGTCTAGACATCCCTAATCCACATCACACACTTACATGGATTAGATGAAGTCTCTTCTAGAAACTTTCCTCTTCCAGTGGACATTAGCCCAATAGGATGCCTTGTCACTTTCCCCAAACTTGTATTGCATGCTTGTATAATGTCTTTGAGTTTTAACTAGGGTAATAGGGGTTTTATGCACATGTTTAATAATATTGATGATGAGATGTGATTGACATTGCTATGATCCTTTTGACTTATGAGCCCATGGAGGGCGTAGCTGTTGATGTGCAGGATCATGCCCGATAGACAGGTACCATGTTGGATCGATACACATGGGGAGATGATCAGTTCAGACCTCCATGGGGCTGAAGAGCCCACTATATGGATGCTGAGACCCCATCAGGGGGAAGAGACAAGACATAGATGGATTCAAGGCTTTGCATCGGAGAAGAGGAGGACATTCCACCAGAGGCACCCTGACAGAGCTTAACCTAGGGGGGTTGTGCCCTCTCCATTGGAACGTTAACCCTGGAAGGCCCAGGACGTCAACCATGATGATCATGACATCATCCATCTTTGTGGACATATTGGGTGGCATATTTGGTAGTGCTGGCATGTGTGGTAGGTTGGAGAAGCCTAAGGAGGGCTAATGTTTTGCTCCATGGTGCTGCATTTTCCCTAGAAGGGGATAATGTCACCCTAAAAGGGGCATGACGTCTTTCTTTAGCTTGATTAGGGTTTAATTTTAAGTATTTAATGTAAAACAATATGACTTTTAGTATTTTGACCTTGTCGGCATTTTTATGACCTAAAAGTGAAATTAGGTCATGGTCTTGTATAATTTGAGGGTTTAAACCTTCATTTTAATCATCATATTTCACTCACCACTTGGTGAGGTCTGAAATTTGTGCCCTCTTTAGGGTTTTGGCTGAAATTTTGAGGTGCACTTGCTGAAGGAGAATTTTTATTGAAATTTTTTCATTTATCTTGGTGGAAGGTGTTACAACTAGGGTTTGCTACTTGATTTCTTGGTTAAATGTAAGTAAATATATGCAAAACTTCTTGAATGAATGGTTGTAGTATTATTTCTCTTGCATTTATGGTTATAATTTGCTGATTTAAACCCTAGGGAACAAGCACACATAAAAGGTACTTGTCTCATGTCCCTATCAATATTTTTAGCCATTTTATTTGTTGAAGATAGAGCCTTGCCTCAGCAACACTCTACTTTTAGCACTTGTTGAAGAGGATTGAGCCTTTCCTTAGCAACACTCAAATCCATCTTCTCCTATGCTATCTTTTTTACCTGATTGAAGCTAAGAAGGAGAAAACGCATCAAGGCCTAGTTCCCCTACACCTTGGTGAGTCGATTTTCCCTAGGGTTTGCCTGGTAAAGCCTTGCCTTAGAAACATGTTACCCACAAAACCTCTTGTCTTAGTTTTATGCAACCTTTTGAGCTAATCGTTTTTCTAGCAAGCTAAGGAAGGAGGAGAGAGCACTAAGGCCTAGTTCCCCTACATCAAAGTGAACCTTTCTCCCCTAGGGTTTCATCCCCAAGGCCTTTCCATAGCAACACATCAAGGTATAACCCTCACATCCTTAGTCTTATTGTTATCCTTTGATCCTACAACTCTTGTGTCCTCCTGTTGACTCCATATTCCCTAGGAACACACTAACCTAAGCCTTAGTGTAATCTCAAAACAACTTCAAATACCTTTGATCAAACCCTAACTTTACTAACCCTAGCTTAAAAATAACCTAGCTAACCTATTGCTGTCGTCATCTTTTGTTGTAAACATCATAGTCCAGCTGTCATTTTTCTATTGAGAAATTGAATGGTTGGTTAAGGTGTTATCTAATGAAGTGTTGATTTGTTACATTGAATGCCAAGTTTTCTTTTGCATTTATTGAAGAAGTGATATTGTAATTGTTGCCATTATACAAACATTTACTTCATCAATATTTATTGCTCAATTGCTTATATATCAGATAGTCATTGATTATATGAAGTACTAACCAAGTGAGTAAGATTGCATATATANTATATATATTTCTTGTTGCATTGTCTCTAGCAGGTACATATCCTTTTGGTAATTACTTCTCTTTATTGGCTGTTTAGCCGAACTGTCTGCTCGGTGGTGACTTGTGAGGGGGAATTATCTTTTATCTTTCAATCCTTTTCCTTCTCAAAACCCTAGGTCACCGGGGACGTCTCCCCTGGGCCTTACCTCCCTAAATAGAAATAACCTTCCTATCGAGCTGACATTGGGTGGGATTGTTTCAGTTACACTAGTTTGTCTCTTTACATATATATTTTATCCTAACTACAAAATGCGCGATAGCAGGCCTCTTAGTGCGAATTCTCCCCGAGCACTGGAAAATGTTGGTTCTTTAATAAAAATATGGTTTGATTGACCAACAAGGTAGTTAGCTTGGTTGGTAAGCAGAGGCTAAATTAGTATGTGGTTGGGGGGAGGTTCGGGGGTCAATCCCGCGACCTACTAATTTAAGTTATTTGTTGTAACAAATTTATATATGGTTTAACATATGTTTTTCCAACCATATTTCATTCCCCTCACTCTGTGCCAATCCTTTTAATTAGTGGTCTCACCAAACCACCCACAGATTTTGAAACAACAACTGTCAGAGAAGAGACTCAGGTGTGAAGCCCTAGAAGAAGAAATAGTAAAGACCAGAAAAGAAATGGAGAAATTCAAAGGACTGTATCATCAAAATCTGCCAAGTATAAAAGCATCAGAAGAATTAACC